>JACVTC010000128.1:327500-330000 GCA_016946835.1 Neocallimastix lanati (nom. inval.)
AAAACTTAGAGAAAGTGTGATAAAGCCTAAATGCTCACAGTTGAGTTTCTTTTTAATAAAATAATATTTTTTATTGAGATTTTTATTTTCATTATCTTTAACTGTGCCATTTTTTTTTAATACTTAGAGGGAAGGATCAATACACTATAATAATACTAGTATTTAGTAAGAGATTGAACTTTTTGTTTGTATTAGTTATGTTTGAACCTAAAAAAAAAAAAAAAAAGTGAAACAAATATTAATACTTTTCCTAGCAATATATATGATTGAATAATATACTCCTAAAAGATAAAAGAATCAACCAATTGGACTAAGAAAGCGAAGAATGAGTATAAAGATTTCTGAACTTTAGACTCCATAAAGGCAAATAATAGGTTTGAGTGAAAGATCGTTCTGTCTCTGAAAGGGGATTACCTAAAATAGGTATATAAGTAAATTTCTTTGGGAGTGGAATACATCCCATGATAAAAAGGTAGGATCTTCATAACCATGAAATTTTTAAAAAATTTAAAGGTTTTAATAAACCTAATGGTAGCACATTTATTGATACAGAAGGTAATTTTAATTTATATTGACTCTGTTAAATACATATAGAAGGAAAGGAGAGTCTTCATTTTATTTTCAGTTGGTGTAATTAACACAATATTATTTGCAAAGAAACCACCAACAACAATTTTTTTTTTTTTTTTTATTTATTTATTTATTTATTTATTTATTTTCAATATTCACACTATATTTATCACAGTTATTTTAAAAATATTCATTTATAATAAACAAGTTAAATAATATAGGGTGATAGAGATAGTGAACAACCTTGTCTTACTTCTCGATTTATAGGGAATTCATCAGATAGCATGTTTGGGTAATGAGTTCTTGATTTGGAAGTAAGATAAAATTTTGAAAATAAAATTGAAATACTTAAATACTAAATTTATTATCATCTTAATATACATGAAAAGTGTTTCATTTCATAAATAAATTATAGTATAAGCTAATACGTAATAAGAAATTAGTAAAGATAAAAAAGACTTATTTTATTTTATATTATTTTATTTTATCAAATATAATATAAAATGTATGTATTATAAATATAAATATATTTATTTTATTCATCTTTTATATATACATGTATTTGTTTAATTTATTTATTAATATTTTAATTTTTTAATCTATTCCATTATCTATTTTATTTAAATGTACAATTTATATTTATATTTAAAATTAATAATTATTTCAAAAGGAATAATAATATTTCTATAAATAAATTTGAGAAAAAAAATTATTATTTCGGAACAATTTGGTTTTTTGTAATCTTGAAAAATGTAATACACTTAAATTTTAAATATTTTTATAAGAGAAATAGATCTAAGAAGAAAATCAAATAATAAGTTTAAATATGTAGCTTTCTTGGAATTTAAAATGGTCTATGATTCAGTAATAATTTTTAATATTTTAACTATAAATTGTTTCATTTATTTAATCGTGATAAAAGTTTTTATTTCCTTTTGAATCTATATTTATTATTTATCTTCCAGAGTTTATGTTTAGGAAGTAATAGAATAATATTTGATGATAAACTTTATAAGGATTTTTTTATCCAAATAATACTGTTCCCACTCTCGGAGACGTAAGAGGTAAAGTAGTTTTATATAGTCGTCCTACTTATAAATATAAAAATACTAGTGGTAATAAAGATGTAGAAACTCAATTAGGAGTTAAATATTATATACCTGCATGGGAGATTGTAAGTATTATAAACTTTTAAATTCAGATAAGATATGCTATCCAATAATATATAATGGTAACAATACCCGTGTTCAAGATAATTATAAATTAGGCAAGGTCGATAAATGGAAATTAGTACAAGAAATGTTAGATCACGAAATCCCATCTAGAAGCGATAAAATAAACGAAAAAAATGGTAATTATAAAGTATATAATAATTACGATAATAAAAAAAGTAATAATTAATAAAAATTAATTTGATTATTAAAATTTTTATAAATATATTTATTTTTTAATTTTTTTTTTTTTTGGTTTTAAAAAAAAAAAAAAAAAAAAAAAAAAAAAAGATACATTATTATTAGGTATTATTATTTATTAAAATCAATCTTTAAAGTAAATTTTAATATAGAAATAGTTTATACAAAAAAATTAAATATTTCTATATTAAAATTTTTTAAACTAATTAATACCCCCCTCAGGAACGTATAACATTCTGTAGGGTTCATTGAGTGAAGACCAATCTTAATTGTCATGGTATCTGGGTGATAGTAAAAAAAATTCAAATAATGCCCAATGAACGTTTTTGGTATAAATGCTTATTACATCTGTTCGTAATTAATATTATTATTTATTTTAAAATATAATATCATTTTTCTTCTATGTATCTTTTTCCTTTTATAATGGTTTCATTTTTTTATGTTTTTACTATTTCTTTAAATATGAGTTATTCATTTATAGTACTATAATATTAAATTTGTTATGTTTTTTTTTTTTT
>JACVTC010000128.1:332500-377500 GCA_016946835.1 Neocallimastix lanati (nom. inval.)
AATGGAGGTATATAATGGTCCTTCTGTACGAGTTAATAATTCAGCTAAAACAGTAACTGCATAGATGTCTTTATTTGGTAATGGACTTAAAATTTCAGCTTCAACATATTGATTTAAGAATGAGGTACAAAGTCCAGCAATTGGAACCATTACTGATCGATGAGCTTCATCAATAGAATTAATATTAAATGGTTTTCTTGGAAATGGGAAAGTAGAAGAAATTGAATATAAGTTTTTATTGTTATTTTTTTCATTTATTTCAACATTTGAACTTATTTTCATGGAATTAACATTAAGTTGATTTTGATAAATTTTGTAACATTTATCCCAACAGCTTAAAAATTCTTGGATCGGATCATGATCATGATCATAATCACATGGCATGGCTAATTGAACAAAACCTGGGATAATTTCTTTTTTCTTATAAATTGGTGAAGATTTAGATTCTTCAGCTTCTTCAGCGATCATTTCTATTGATTTTAAGATACATTTTTGAATTTCTTCCAAATTTTGAATAATTTCATTTGTTTTTCCTTCGTTAACAGAGGTAATAATTTTTTGTAAGAAATTTTCTTGATTGAAAACACTAATAGCTAAATCATTTAATAATGATGTGTTACTATTATCATTATTACATTCTGCAATAATTTTTGTTGAAATTCTAAAAATAGTTTCAAATATTATATATATTATATATAAACCAAGAAAATGAGAATTTAAGTCATTATCATTATTATTTATTTATTATTATTATTTTTATTTGTTTGGTTATTTATTCATTAAAATTTTGGTATAATTTTTCATTAAAATTTAATATTTTTTAAAACTTAATATTTTTAAATATTATAAATATATATTACTTACGCTGATAACATTTCAGATCCTTCTCTTTTAGTTTCTGTTAATTGACTTAATAAGTTTTTAGCTGTAGAAATAATTCTTTCTTCATTGAATTTACTAAACATAAGAATCATTATCATCCATTCACAAAGTTCATTATATTTATTTCTTTCAGAGGAGGCATTAATAACAAATGTTTCTGAGAGATAATTGACATAAAAAATTTCATTACCAATACCAAGAGCAGCTTCATTAGAAGTACATAATTCAGAAGTATACTAAAATAATTTTATAATGTACAATATAATAAAATTGTACATTAATTTGATTCAAAAAAAAAAAAAAAAAAAAAAAAAAAAAAAATTTAATTAAATTTTATAATTATTATCATTATATAATTTAATAATTAAAATAATAATTATATTTTTTAATTTTTATTATTATTATTATTATTATTATTATTATTATTATTATTATTAATTATTATTATTATTATTAATTATTATTAATTATTATTATTATTATTTTGTAGTTCATACCTCAACAACAGATTGATAGTTCATTAATTTGGGTTTATTATCTTTATTAAATTCTTTTGGAATTTCTACCGGAGTACAGAATAACATTTCTTGGAATAATACAAAATATTCTCTTAATTTTTCTGGAATATGGGCAGTATTTAAATATATTTTAACTTGAGTAAAATAGGTATCTGTTTTTACATATTGAAGATATGAGAATGGTCTAGATAAATCATATTGATTAGCAGGTTGTATTGGTGAAGGTAAATTATTATTATTTAATGATAATTGCTCCCTATTAGCTTTTTCTTTTTCATTTAATAATTGCTTAATAGTTGCTTTTCCTCTAAATAATGGAATTTTAGTTACATCTGGAATTGGTGGCATATTATCTAAAACTTCTTGTGGTATGTTTATTTCATTATCTTTTAAAGCTTTTTCTAATTCTTCATCTAAATGCTTTAATTTTTCTGGTCCTAATTCTTTAATACGATTTTCTTGGTCTTGTATTTCTTTACTAGCTTGCTCATTAGCTAAATCCGGATCTGGAACCATTAAAACTTCAATAGTCAATGTTTCAATAATATACTTTTTTACTAGATTCTTCCAAAATTCTTGAGGATAATTTTCCAATTCATTTAATATATTGAATATTTGATTTCTTGTTCCAATTATTGGTTTAGTAGCATTTTCATGTTTGGCATCATGTAATTCAGAGTGAACGGCGAAATTATATCTCAATAAATCATGAATAACATAGGTAGTTAGAATTTCATGAGGATCTTCTTCTAATTCTTCATACATTTTAATCCGATGTCTCTCAATTGTTTTTTTAATTAAGCTTTCATTTGGGAATCCATTTTCAGCAAAGTTTTTGAAAATCTCCATTAATTTTTGGAAAAATACTCCGGGTTTAAAAAGATCTTCAAGATTGTCAACTATTTCATCTTCTTCTGAAGTTTTTGCATCTTTATCTAACATGTTATTATTATCATTATTATTTTCATCATCGGCTTCCACCTCTTGATCTTTACCACCTTCAGTAATATATGGAACACCACTAAATATTAAAAATAAACATGTATCAACAGTACCTTTTAATTCAAAATCAACATCACTAGCAAGTGGTATTTTTCTTTCAATGAATCTTTGATAAAGCGGTGAAGCTGATGTTTCATTTAAATATCTAAATATGACATCTAAACCAACAATATCTTTTAAATTCTCAAGAGCTGGACCACGCCAAGCTAAATTGAGACAAATATTGTTTATATAGATATAAATATAAATCAATCAATAAACAAATGCATAAATAAATAAATATATATATATATGGATATAAGTAAAAAATAATTATATAAATTTTGAAATGTATTCATCATATTTCATATTAAATATAATTATAATAATATAATTATCATAATAATAATGGTCTTAATTTAATTTTATTTACCATAAGAAATTGAACCAACATCATCATCTGATACTGGGAAATGAACAGTTTCTGATATTAAATTATTTTCAACTACAGGAAATGGTGGGTATTCAATAGCTGGAATATCAATGATTGATGTATCTTTATGACTACATAATAATTCTGGTACATCTTCAAGACTTTTTAATACTTAATCTTTATCAATTAAACCACAAATAATAACTGAAATATTTGATGGATCATAGAATTTTTTATGATATTCAATAATTTCATCGTTTGTTAAATTTTTTATGTCTTTTGTTAAACCACCTTAAAATATTATATTATTATTATTATTATTTATTATTATTATTATTATTATTATTATTATTATTATTATTATTATTATTATTATTATTATTTTGATTTATTTTATTTTATTTTATTGATTAATATTTTTTAATAAAAATAATTAATAAAAATCAATAATAATTTAACATTGATAAAAAATCCTATTATTATAATTTTTATTGTTATTTGAGTTATATTATTTAAAATAATTAAAATACATACCACATTCATATGAATAAGTGGATTTATTTTGGAATAAATTTATTCTTAAATGTAGATCAATCTATTATCAAAAATGAAAAATTAATTAACTAATTATATATATAGATTAAATTGAATTAAATAATTATTATGTGATTATACTTACTAAATCTGGTTCAGTATTTTCTCTACTTGCCATCTTTTTTAATTTTTATTTTATTTCATGATTATTATTATTATTATTATTATTATTATTATTATTATTATTATTATTATTATTATTATTATTATTATTATTATTATTATTTATTTATTTATTTATTTATTTATTTATTTATTTATTTTATTATTTTATTTTATTTTATTTTATTTTATTTTATTTTATTTTATTTTTAAATAAAATTATATGTGTATCAATATCAAAATACTTTATCATTATAAAACATTATAAATAATATATCTTACTATCATACTAAATCATCTATTTTTACTTACTTCACAATATACAACACCCTTTTGTTTGGCAGTACCATCAATATGATAAATCTCTGTAAGAAATTGATACGGTCTTAAGGTTGGTTGTATAACATGGTCCAAGAAAATTGGTAATATATTAATTGTTCCTTCGGCACCTTTAGAATAATTCATATTAATATATATTCTTGTTTATAATTTTGTAATATGTAATTTTGAAATGAAAAAAAAAATATTTACCAGCAGTAACAAGGGTATAACCAGTATTATCTTCCATTGTATAAGCATTAGTACCTCTGTAATATTAAATTATTATTATATATAAATGTATAAATTTTAATTTCATTTAATTTTATTATTATTAAATTATATTTAATTAATATATATATATATATATATTCATTCTTATGTGAAATTATAACTTACGTTGATAAACAACGATTTGCTAAACTGTATATAAATATTACATGAAAGTTTTTAATTGAAAATAATATATAGTTAGTTGAAATTATTTTCTATAATAAAGTTCATTTTATAGATTTTGTTAAATACCTATCGAGATAACCACGATAAGGATAATTTTTTGAACCACAGAAAATTAAATGCTATTGTAATTTTTGAAATTATTAATACAATAATTTTTTAATTCATGTTCACTTTTTTCTTTTTTTTTTTAAAAAAAAAAATATATATATATATATATATATTATATATAAATGAATTTTACTTCTAGTGTATGAGGTAATCCTTTATTATTTGGAGATAAGGTTGGGACAACAATTGTAGTTGAACATAATGGTCCTGGAACATCAATAAAAATTACTCTAAAGTCACTTTTTTCATATTTATACGTATTAATTTCTAGAGATTGATTTGGTTGAGTATTAAAAGAGGAGGTAGATTCAAGAATAAATGACATATTATACAATGTTTAATTTTATAATTTCTATATATTTCTAATGAAAATTTTAATTTATGAGGTTCAAACTTCTATAATATATTGAATTTAATTTATTTTTATTTATTCGACTTATTTTTTTTTTTTTTATACTATAATTATTTTTTTATTGGTTGCTAATAGAATAAAAGATATTTAAAATGTCTATAATTGATTATTAAATATGAATATTATACTTATAAAAAGTCAAAGACCTACAATAAAATTATTAAAATATATATAAAATATTAATAAATTAATTATCATTAATTTAATAATTTATTTTATTTTAGTAATTATAAAAATGTTTTAATAATAAATGAATTATTAAATTATTAATTGAAAAAAAAAAAAAAAAATGATATGAATATTGATGTAATATAAATTTTATATTGATTTTAAATTGAATTTAAAATTAAATTATATAAAAATTTTCATATGGTTTATATAGATATTTTTTTTATAAAAGAGATTAAAATATTTTATTATTATTAAATTTAAAAGGTATTTAAATTTAAGTATTTAATGGTTTTAATTTATATTTAATGTACCTTTCAATATTCCTTTTTAAAAATATTGTGGAAAAAAAATTTTTATAATTATTAAAAATTTATTATTTAAATTTAAATTTATTTATTCATTTATCATTTTTTGATCATTTATTCAATATATTGATGTATTAATGTATCATTAATACTTATTAATAATTGATTATGTAATATATTATCTAATACATGTCAATTTTTTTTTAAAAAAAAAAAATAATAATAATCAAGTATTTAATAAAATAAAAACAGAATATAAAACAAGAAAATTTTTTTAAATTATAATTTAGTTATATTTTTTTTTGTCTACAAAAATCTATAATATTTAATTTATTTTATTCTTTTTTTGAATTAAAATAAATATAAAAATTATTTAAATATATATATATTTTTTTTTGTCTACAAAAATCTATAATATTTAATTTATTTTATTCTTTTTTTGAATTAAAATAAATATAAAAATTATTTAAATATATATATAACTATATATATAATTAGATTTATAAAAATAAAAATATTATTTAATTATTTCCTAAAGCTACTGAAGCTTTACAATATTTATATAATTTGAATTTTTTCCTAATATTAAAAGTATACAATTAAAACTACCAAAAACTCTAAAAAAAAAAAAAAAATTCTTAATATTTCTAACTATTATCTTATAAAATAATATATATATATATAATATAAATTTTTAATGATATTGAATGAAGTTGAGTAACTAACAAATAATACATGTTTAGTTTATGACAAAATTTCTTTAAAGTTATAGTAAAATAATATATATTATTAAAAAATAAATAGTAAATTACACTTTTTTTTTTATATAATAAATATTTTGAATAGGAAGAATTTAAAATAATCAAGATATAATAATATTAAATGGATAACATATTACATATATTATTTATTTATTTTTTTGACTAAGAAGTGAAGAATACATTTCCATTGATTTATTTATTAATTATAAAAATATTAATATATTGTATACAAAATATTATTTAATAAAAAAGATATAGAAGGTAATATTTGTAAAAAAAGATTATTTACTATATATAATATTATAATATTTATAATATTTTAGATTAGGAATTGACTTTATTCTTATTTTTTTTTTATGGCCGTAATTATTGCGAACTCTAACTTTATTTACTTAATCATTTATTAATTACATGAATACTTTTTTTTTATTTTTTTTTATACATAGCCGCAATTATTACAATTATTGAGAACTTTAACTTTATTTACTTATTTATTTATTAATTACACGATTTTTTTTTTTTAAAAAAAAAAAAATAAAAAAAAAAAAAACATAATAAATAAATAAATAAATAAATAAATAAATAAATAAATAAATAAATAAATAAATATTATTTGTCTAATTAGAGTATTATAATATTTTAAATAAATGTAATATTCAAAAATTCAAAAAAAAAAAAAAAAAATCATATGCAACGAACCTCGACTCCAAATTATAAAATTACTATTTAAAGTAATTCTTATTCCAGATTAGACTTTGAATTAATAATATGAAAGAAATTATAGTTTTCTCCTTTAGAGGTTAGCCTGTCTTACTGTATTTTCAGCGTTTAACTCTCCTAGTTAGTTTGTGCTTCTACCAGTGGCATAGCAATCTTTGTTGAATACTAGCACTAGGCATAATTTCCGTGAAGAGGCCGCAGATTGCACCAAGAATGGTGTCTTAGAATAATCACCAGAAATTATTTGGTGATTATTTATAATTTAAATTAACAATGTTTGCATTTCTTCCAGAAAGAAGGAGGTTATACAATCGACGAAGTTTAACTTTGTTTAAAAATATTGTTAACTAATTGTCTTTGTTTCCCATCATTAACTTTAATTTTTTTATATATTGAACACCCGCCATGATAAGCAC
The DNA here is from genome assembly GCA_016946835.1 of Neocallimastix lanati (nom. inval.). Lineage (NCBI taxonomy): Eukaryota > Fungi > Neocallimastigomycota > Neocallimastigomycetes > Neocallimastigales > Neocallimastigaceae > Neocallimastix > Neocallimastix lanati (nom. inval.). The sequence goes on from JACVTC010000128.1 coordinate 339,681, forward strand.
TCAATATAACATAATAAATATTATTATCATAATCCTTTTCTGAATCTAAAGAAACATCCAAGTATTTTTGTTCAATTATCAATGCAAACTTCAAAAAGATATCTTTTTTTTAACGGCAGCAAACTTTTTTCATCTTTATTAATTAAATATTTGAAAAAATACATGTAATAAAAAGGAAAAAAAAATAATAATAATAAAAAAAAAAAAAAAAAAAAAAAAAAAAAGATAAAAAAATAAACAAAACAAAAAAAAAAAAAAAAAAAAAAACACAAAATAAAATAAAATAAAATAATGGTATAATATATTCTAGTTTCATTTAATTAATATCTGGAAGACTTCATAAGGGCATTATTATTATTATACTGAAGCATAATAATTAATTTTGACTTCACAATGTTAATCATAATTTTAAGATACGAAATTATGATCTTCATTGGTTGCGCTAGCCCTGCTGGCCTTTCTTACTGTATCTTCAGCATTGATGCTCTTGATAGTAGTAGTACGATTCGATTTGAACCTATTGAACAAAGATCATTGCTGGCCATTTTTTTTTTTTTTTTTTTTTTTTAACGGCAGCAAACTTGTTTCATCTTTATTAATTAAATATTTGATAAAATACATGTAATAAGATAATAAAAAAAGATAAAAAAAATAAACAAAAAAATAAAACACAAAATAAAATAAAATAATGGTATAATATATTCTAGTTTCATTTAATTAATATTTGTAAGACTTCACAAGGGCATTATTATACTGAAGTATAATAATTAATTTTGACTTCGCAATGTTAATCATAATTTTAAGATACAAAATTATGATCTTCATTGGTTGCGCTAGCCCTGCTGGCCTTTCTTACTGTTTCTTCAGCATTGACGCTCTTGGTAGTAGTAGTACGATTCGATTTGAACCTATTGAACAAAGACCATTGCTGGCCAATAGCAATAGGTAAAATCGATTGAAGAAGTGCCGCAGTAACCACTAAGAACGGAGTATCAGAATAAGCACCTGATTTCATCTGGCACTTAAATAGATCCTCCCATTCCCTTGTACTGTTATTAATACTTCGACCTCCAAGAAGGAAATTAAACACTTTTTCACACACACTAGAATCAATATACACATTATTTTCAATACTATTACTAACATTACTAAAAAAATTATTACTAATATTACTATAACTATTATTACTATTACTATTATTACTATTACTACTATTACTATTACTATTATCATTATTACTATTAACTATATCATTTGTTAGGTTGCCACGGTAAAAAGCATTATATAAAAATAAGATTTTATCATTAACTTTACTACGAATATGATTGAAAAAAGGACAATCAATTAACCAATGACTTATCCATTGATTATTACTTTTACAACAGGGACAATAATTAGGACACATTTGATCTACAATTTTAGCAGCTTTAGCAATTCTAGCATCTAATCTATATCCGCTTCGTGCTCTCAATAGCCAATAGAAACCATATGAAAGATCAGGATATTCATAACAAAGTTTAATAAATTTTGATGTTTCTTCGAATTTGTTTTTGTCATAAAACTCAGCTTTAATAGAATTGATTTTCATATCTCTTTTCCAATAAAAATCCTTGATTTTATTATCGTTATTACCTCTTTTCTCTAGTTTACGTTTAAGAGTTCTACTTTCTTTTGTCCATGTATATTTTCTAGATCTTGGAATATTATTAACAAAATAGGAAATAATACAATTTGAATCTTTCCACTTATCAAAACATTTGACTTGAGACAAAGCACACTTAGCTGACAATGGAGGAATATGTAAATCTTTTGAAATAGAATATACATTAATAAATGATTTGGCTTTTTGTATACCTGCAAAGTAAGAGACTTTACTAAGTACATAAGAGTTAATTATAATCTTTTTAAATGGAATAGGAATTTTGGAGTTTGAAAGAAATTTACTAACAGAAAAGAGAGCTTTAGTAACTTTAGAGTTAAGTAATTTAATAATAGGGTTCAATGATAAGCTTTTATCAAATGATCATTGCTGGCCAATAGCAATAGGTATAATCGATTGAAGAAGAGCCGCAGTAACCACCAAGAATGGAGTATCAGAGTAAGAACCTAATTTCATCTAGCACTTAAATAAGCCACCCTAAATGTTGCCCTTGTGGTGTCAGTATACCTGGTTTTTCTCACTGGATCTTTACTTGTAAAGAATTGGAAAATTACAGAAATAATTCTTTACCTTTTCTATATGATCTCTTTTTTTTTTATGACAAAAACAGATTCGAAGAAACATCAAATTTTATAAAACTTTGTTGTGAATATCCTGATCTTCTGAGACTATTTTTCTTTTAATGGAAATACTAATGCCAATTTTAAAACCACCCCTAATTCGAGAATTCCAAAAGAATCCTAATTGATACTTAGGATATTGAAATGTTTTGTCTTTGATTTTTGAGTCTTTAATTTCTGAGATAAATCCAAAATCATTCGCCTTGTAAATAATTGATTTTTTATCTTTTGAAGATTTGAAGACATATTATAATAAAAATAAAAATAAAAATAAAAATAAAAATAAAAATAAAAAATAAAAAAAAAAAAAATACAATAAAAGAAAATAATAATAATAATAAATACATAAAAAAAAATCAAATACATAAACTTATAAAATTAAATAATGTTATTTATAAGACATTCCCCATTTGTAGAATTTATTAAAAAGAATTCACAAATATTTAGATTAATAAAAATCATCTTTATTTGAATATACTTTTTATAATTTATAATATCATTTTAATTTCAAAATTTTATTTATTAAAACTTTTACCTATTGTTCTATATTACTTAAATACTTCATAGCTCTTTATTATAATTTTTAAATAATATATTTACTGATTTCAATATACCTTAAAGAAACATATATATATCGTTTATACTGTAAATAGTAAATTTAACTTCTTTTTACGTTCAATATACTGATTATTAATTTATTTTTTCCCTTCCTGTATACATTTTTTAATCCTCAATTATTTTTTTTTAATTTAATTCTTAAAATAACTTTTAAAATAAAACTTATATATCTCAAATTCATCAAATATATTATTTCTTCAATACAAATTTATTAAACACTTCAATTATACCTTTATATAAATTTTCTACCCCGATCATTTTTTTTTATATTATTTATTTTTCTATTATGATTTATATCAAAAATCAGTATATATAAATCTGTACTATATATAATACTGAATAATATATATGATATTTAACGGTTGCTCTTAGCGACACGTTCAATTTCATCCTTCTTTTTGATGGCGTAAGAGTTAGAGGAACCCTTAGCAGCGTTAATTAATTCTTCAGCAAGACATTCAGCGATGGTCTTGATGTTTCTGAAGGAGGCTTCACGAGCACCAGTGGTAAGAAGCCAGATAGCTTGGTTGACTCTTCTTAATGGAGAAACATCAACAGCTTGTCTTCTGACAGTACCGGATGAACCAATACGAGTAGAATCTTCACGTGGACCAGTGTTAGTAATAGCATCTAATAAAACTTGAATTGGGTTTTGGTCTGTAAGAAGGTGAATAATTTCGAAAGTGTGCTTAACAATACGGGTAGCCATGAGCTTCTTACCGTTGTTACGTCCGTGCATCATAAGAGAGTTGGTTAAACGTTCAACAATTGGACACTTTTATAATATATATTCAAAATATATAATATTTAATATTTTATCTACAACTTAATTCTATATTAATTTTTATACATACTTGAGCCTTACGGAATCTCTTGACTTGGTAACGACCAGCAGTGTGTGGAAGGTAAACTGGATGACTGATTTGAAGATAATCCTATAATATATTATTAATAATATTAATTATATATAATTTTTTATTTATTATAAAATAATATATTTCCTCTAAAAAAAAAAAAAAACTTACAGCAAGAGAAAGTTCCTTGGATTCAACTTCTTCGTAACTATAATTAAATTTCATAAATGTTTATATTAAGTAAATTACTTCATAATCCATTAAAATTATTATTATAAAGTATATATAACAGTCCAATTTTACTAACCTCCACTTGTTGAAAAGACGTGGGGTAGAAGATTCGTTATTAATAATTTCCGCTGGCAAAGTTGCGGCCATGTTGTTCTATCATTTCATTATATAACATTGAACACATTAATCATCCATTCATCATTAAAATAAATAAATTCATAAACACATCAAAACATTTTCATTATACCTTAGTCGTTAATTTACGCAACAATTAAAAGAGAAAGGATTAAACATAATTAACAGAAAGTTATTTTTAATCAAAGCTTAATTCTAAAGCTCTAATTGGTTACAATACTTATATATGATTGGATAAATATAGTTAAATATAATATTATGGATAATAATATATTAGAAATATATTATTATAATATATTTTTATGTTTTAAAAAATTAAATTGAATTTTTTATATAAATTAAATATTTAATAATAAATATATATATCCAAATGTGATTATCAATTTTGTCCTACATATAGTTGGACTTAAATATGAAAATAAAAGTTTTAGGTACTCAATCACCATTTAATACTGAGGGACATAATTGCCCTGGTTTTATGATTGAAAATGGAGATAAAAAATTTTTGTTAGATTGTGGAAGTGGTATTAATAGTTTAATAAAATTTCCGGAAGATTTAAAAAATTTATATATAATTATTAGTCATCTTCATCGAGATCATTATACTGATTTATTTAATTTATTATATGCTTCATTCGTATTTAAAAGACAAAAAAAAATAAGCGAGAAAATAAATGTGTATTTACCTTCGACACCAAAATTGACGTATGAAGATATCATTAACGAAAAAGATTCTTTTGCTAAATTTGATATTATAACCGAAGAAAAAGAAATATTAGTTGATAACATAAAAATTACTTTTTCAAAAAATGATCATCCTGTTGAAACTTATTCGGTTAAAATAACTGATGGAATTCAAACAATAGTTTATACAGCTGATACGTCATATTCCTCAAAAAATAAAATAATTAAATTTTCAAAAGATGCTGATATATTAATAAGTGAAGCCAGTTTATTAGTTTCACATGGCTTTCCAGAAATTTGTAATCATTTAACAGCAAGACAGGCTGCTCAAATAGCGAAAGAAGCAAATGTTAAAAAATTGGTTTTAACACATTTTTGGCCTGAGGAAGATTTAAAAAATTATTTTGATGAAGCAATAAAATTATTTAATAATGTTATTATTGCAAAAGAAAAGATGGAAATAGAATGAATGATTTTATAGTATTTTATTTTATTTACTTATTTATTTATTTATTTATTTATTTATTATTATTATTATTATTATTATTACAAATAATAATATACTATAATAAATGAATAGGTAATTTTAAATTATTGTTTTTTATACGAAAGAAAGATTTTTAATTATATAAAATTTATTATAACATTAATTTTTAGTAATTAATTTTTATTATATATATATATTTTACTTTAAGAAAAAAGTAAAGGATGAAAATAAACATTATTTTTATTGATTATTATCATAAAGTATTATCAATATATATTGAATATTTAAAAATTAAATTTGGAAATTTCATTATGATTGAATTTTTAATTTTTTTGTTTTAAAAATACTTTAGTTGTACTTATTATGAAAATTAATTAAAGCAAAGTAAACACAAGAGCAAAAAATAATAATAATAATAATAATAATAATAATTAGAAGTAAACTTTTATTAATGTATATAAGTACTATCTAATAATGAAAATGAAATATATTAAAAACTAAAAATTAAATTTTGTGATAAATGAATTTTTATTTTAAATCTGTAGATATTTATAATAAAAGATATATATATAAATTTATTATTAATTTTTTCCTCTTTAATATTTAATATATTTAATAGTATTTAATAATTAAAATAAATTAAATATTAAAAAAGATAATTCTTATCCAAAATCATTAAATTTTTTAATATTTTTAATATTTTATTATAATAAAATATTTATTAATATTTGAATCTATATTTAATAAATATATGTATTAAAAATGATAATAAAAAAAAATTTTCATATTATATATATAATTTTAAAAATTAATAATAATTTTTTTTTAAAAAAAAGTCAAAAAATTAAAAAGTAAAAATAATTATAGAAAATCATGATTTTTTTTTCTTTTTTTTTTTTTTTTTTCCTTAATTTAAAGTTTTCCTTTTGAAATTTTTTGAACTTATTTTCTATTTTCTATTTTTTTATTTTTTTTTTCTAATATATAATAAAAAATAATATAAAAATTGAGATATATATAATTTAATAATAATATAAAGTAAACTTTCAAGTTATTGAAATAATAATTCTAAAAGATTATCCTATCTTAATTATTATATATAATACAATACAATATTATGAAGTAACATTAAAATATGATTTATAAATATTTATAATAGAAATTATATATTTTTATAAACTTAAGTTTATAATAAATATTAGTACTATTCATTATATATATATATATATATTATTAGTAGTAGTATTATATTTTTAATTAGTATTTACAGATATCTATTATACTATTAAAATTTTTATAAAGCGTTATTTAATATAGAGATATTTAATAAAATATTTAATAATTAAAAGAAGAAAAGTAATATAAAAAAATAAAAGAAGTTTAAGTAAATTTATTAAAATAATTTTGTGAGTGTTCTATAATTTATATTATAAATAAGCAAACAAACAAACAAACAAAAAAAAAAAAAAAAAAAAAAAAAAAAAAAAGAATAAAATAATTAGATATTAAGACGAAAAAACAATTATATATTTATATATTTAAAATGGATTACGTTAGAAGTCAGAAATCTGAATTACAAATAAAAAAAAGTAGTGGAATTCTTCCAATGCTTTCTTTACCACCAATAACAAACCGGGCCATAACAGAAAAATGTTCAAGTACTTCAAAAATATATTCAAATTGTTCTAATACTTTTATGAAACTTTCGTCAAAAAAAATTTATAAAGGAAATAATCTTCTATCGAGACAAACCAGTCCTACATTTGCAGTACGAACATCTGTTACACATCCACTTAATATTTCATGGATAACACCCGTAGATGATTTTGTAATTTCTTCCAATCGTAAACTAGGTATGTACTCTTGAAAAGAATATTTTTAGCTTATAATATATCAATAGTTAAAGAAATTATATGGGCAATAGTATTAAAATTAAATAATATTAATTAATAGACTTATAAGAAATTCAATAATAATAATTTTAATTTTTATTTAAAAATACTATATAAATTATATACATATCCATATATTATTATAGTTATTGTTATTACTTATAAAATATTTAAAATTAAAATAATTAATAATTAAAAATAATTATTACTAATTCTATAGATAAAACAGATGAATATGGAATTGGTAGATTTGGGTTAAGTTCGTGCCCGGGTAAAAAAGTTCGTCTTCATACAGGACCAATTAATGGAAAAGCAGCTATTAGTAGAGATTTAGATATAGATTTTAAAAGGTAAAGAATAAATAAATATATATATTAAAGAAAGAAATTAAATTAAAAATTTATCAGATTATTGTTAAATAAATTGATATAAATCAATTATTTTAATGATATTAATGCTCTCTTTATTTTTTTTTTTTTTTTTTTTTTAATTTTACACAAAGATTAAAAAGTTTTAAAATTTCTGCTATTGTATGGTAAATGGAAATTAAATAAAAATAAAATTTTTAAAAATTTTTATTAAATTAAATAAAAATAATAATAAATAATAATATAATAATAATAAATAATATATATATATATATTTTAAATAATATATATATATATATTTTTTTTCCCAAATATATACATTTATATTTATTAGTTGTTTAAATGATGCTGAACTTCAATATTTAGGAACTCCTTGGAAAGTTTATTCGGAAAAAGCTAAACATTATGGATTACAAATATTTCGGTAATGTAATCATAAAATATTTCATTATCATAATATATAAATGTATTTAGTAAATAAATTTATTTTTAATTATTTTTTATTTTATTTATATTTTATTTATTTTTCTATATATATATATATATATATATATATATTTTATTTCTTTATTTTTATCTTTTTTTTTATTATTTTTATTTTTTTTATAATAAAAATTTTGTAATTAATTATTTATTATTCTATTTTTGAAAAATAATAAGACTTCCAATAATTGAAGGTAGTTGTCCTGAATCAATAGTTGAAGTAGATAGATTGATGGAAAAGTTGGTATCTGTAGCAAAAGAAGGAAGAAATATTTTATGTCACTGTAGAGGTGGAGTAGGAAGAGCAGGTTTAATAGCATGCTGTTTTTTATTAAAATATGGATACACAAAAAAATATACAGATGCGATTAAAATAGTTAGAGCTCAGAGAAGTCCTCAGGCAATTGAAACAAGAAAACAAGAAGATTTCGTTGCGCATTATTCATCATGGGTGAGGAAAGAAAATAGATTACATAGTATAATCAAACAATAATGATGAAGTATAATATAAATTATTACGAAACAATAATACTATTTTGTATATATATAAAAAAATTATATACAAGTACCTTAAATTTTAATAATTAAATAACATTTCAATTATTTAAATATTTATCTCTTTTTTAATTGTATGGAAATCATTATTTATTAAATTATTTATAAAGAATATATTGGCTAAAAATATATTTTAAGATTCATTCAAAATTTTAATTGAATATAAGACATATTTTATCTATATCTTTTATTTTATTTAAATCTCAATTTTTTTTTTTTTAATAAAATTTTATTTATTATTTATTATTTTATTAAATATTTTATTTAATTTTCTTTTCAAAAATTTTTTTTTAATTTTTTTTTTTTTTTTTAAATTTTTTTCTTTTATAATTTTTTTCTTTTTAAAATTTTTTTTTCTTAAATCTTCATAAATATCATTTTTCATAATTTAAAACGAAAAACAAGAAAAACAAAAAATAATGTATTATTATAACATTTTATATAATACCCATTTATTTAATTAAAATAACACAAGTAATGATTATAGAATATAAACATTATATAAATATATTGCGATTTTATGTTAAAACAAGTAATAAATATAATACACTACTCATAAAAAAAAAAATAAAACATTCTTTTTAGCAAGTAATAGTTATAATACACTAACAAAAGTCATCAAATTTTATTAAAAAACAACATTTCATTAAATAATGCTTATATGCATTACTAATAATTGTATCGTGATTAATAATTAATAAATAAAACTATTAAAAATTTATATATAAATATTTATTTATTTATTTATATTTATTTATTTTTTATTTATTTATTTATTTATTTATTTATTTATTTATTTATTTATTTATTTATTTATTTATTTATTTATTTATTTATTTATTTATTTATTTATTTATTTATTTATTTATTTATTTATTTATATAATTTAATTTTAATTTAATCTATTTTATTTATTATTTATTATAAATAATAAATATTAATAAATAAATTGTAATAATTATATGTATATAATTTATGTTAATTAGCAATGAATTTTTATAAATTTGGACAAATATAAATTTTAAAATAATGATTAATTATTATTAAGACATTGATATAATTCAAAAGTCTATCCATTTTTTAATAAACTAAAAATTTAATAATAAAGAATAAAATATAGACTTTATAAAAATATAGAATTTATATTGTTGAAATTATAAAAAAAATAGAAATTCTTTTTTTTTTTTCTTTGAAAAAAATTAAAAGAAAAAACTAATAATATAATTATATTAAAACAATAATTATAATATAGAAAAAAATATATTATTATTATTATTATTTTTTTTTTTTTACTATCAAAATATTTCAATAATTAAGAAAAAAAAATAATAAAAATTGAAAATTTAATAAAAATATTCTTTGAAATGAATTTATATTTTAAATTCATTTATTGAAAGTTTTTTTTTTTTTTTATTTTCTCTTTTATTTATTACCCATTCAATTATTTAAAATAAATAAAATTTTATTATAAATAAAATTACATTTAAATATCGAAAATCATTTTATAAAAATAAAGTATTTAAATTTAAAGCAATTAAATTTCATTTATATTATTTAATAAATGAACAAAAAATACTAATGACATTTTTCATAATTTATTAAACATTATCATAAATATTAAAAAATACGAATAAAAATAAAAGTAAAAGTAAAAATAAGATAAAATAAAATAAAAAGTGTGCAATCACAGTATATTATATAAAAAAGAATAAATAATTAAAAGTATATAAAAAGATAAATTTAATTAGCAAATTAATTAATTATTTAAAGTTAAATTAAAATAAATAAATATATATATTTATATATATATATATATATAAAAAATAGTAATAATAAAAATATAAAAAAAAGTGTGTGTGAGAATATTATATTTATATTCATATATTTGAGTGAAAATGTCTAATCTATTTAAAGAAAATTTAAAAAAAAAGGAAAAGGAGAATTCTTCAATTTCTTCTAATTCAGGTTTAAATCTTTCGAATTTATTATTATTCAATTCAGGAAATGTGAATACATTATCAACTACAACAACCACTATAACTAATGCAATTGTTAATTCAACTTCAACTTCAAGTTTATCCCATTCCGAAAATGATACTATATCTGATATAAGAGGTATAAATGAACGTTTAATAAATAATAAATCAACAATTAGTAATTCAAGTTCTTCAAAATATTCGCAATCTACAAAACTTTTCGAAAATTTTAGTTTGGATAATTTGATAACTCCCGGTAATTATTTATTAATTTTTAACTTTTATACTATAATTATATTTAAAATAATATATAAATATATTTAAAAACCTTATTATCTTTTCATATATCAAATTTATTATTTAATATATAAATAAAAATTAAAAAAAAAAAAATAAAAATAAAAATAAAAATAAAAATAAAAATAAAAATAAAAAAAATAAAAAAAATAAAAAAATAAAAATAAATAAAAATAAATAGATAATTCTGATACTGATGTTAATTCTGAATTTAGTTCTGACAATAATATAATAAAAATATACAATTCAAGTATATATGATTATGATGAAGAAAACTTATCATCATATAATTTTAGAAAAAAATATGGAAATGAAGGTATATTATTATTAGTATTTTTCATTATTAATAACAAAAGATAATACCCGAATAATAACATGAACAAAATTATAAAACACCTTGCTATAGAACAGTAATAATTAATAATTATTTTTATATTTGCATATAATAAAGACTTAACTTCTTCAAATTGGATAAAACATAAGAAGCATTTTTTTATATTAAGTAGTGCAGGAAAACCTATTTATTCAAGGTATTTATATATATATATATTTTGTTTTGTTTTGTTTTGTTTGTTTTGTTTTTTACTTTTATTTTATTTTATTTTTTGTTTATCAATATTATTTTGTTATTACATTAAATATTAAATAAATATATATATTTTATCATGTAATTTATTATATTAAATTAAACAAACAGATATGGGGATGAATCAAAGCTTTCTTCCCTTATGGGAGTTATTCAAGCAATTATATCATTTTATAATGTTGATAATGATGAAATAAAGTATATATATAATTTATATTTAAAATGATATAAAAATTTTTATTTATATTATATTTATTAATAATCAATTTTAAATTCATATATGTGTTCTAGTTGTATCAATACTTCAACACATAAAATAGTATTTTTATTAAAAAACCCATTGTATCTTGTATGTGTATCTCAAACAAATGAAACTGAAGAACAAGTAAGCACTATTTATCTTTATGAATTAGTTATGAATTTATTATATATATACATTAAATATAAATATTATATATATTCTAATATGCAACTTTGATTTATAATATATAATGTATTATATATATATATATATATATGTATTATTTTATAATTTTTAATAATAACAATAACAATAACAATAATACTACAATATTACAATACTAATATTAACAATAATAAAAAGCTAAAAATTCAATTACTTTACTTATATAATCAAGTATTATTCAGTTTAACTTCTGTTCAATTAACAAAAATATTTCATGATAGAGTTAACTTTGATTTAAGAAATTTGTTAGTAGGAACAGAAATTTACATGGATGAATTATCGAGAAAATTCGGTGTTGATGCTAGCTATTTATTAAAATCAATAAGATGTTTAAGAATAAAAAATGATTTAAGAAATAAGATCGGGGAAATTTTAAATAATAATCATCCAAAAGTATATATATATATAAATATTTCTTTTTTTCTTTTATTATTATTATTATTATTTTATATATATTAGAAATGCATTTATTCAAATTTATATAATTAAAATTGAGTAATGAAATTATACGTATATTAACTTATTATTATTATCATTATTATTATTTTCTATTAATTTTAATAATTTAAATCAAAGAATATTTTATATGGAATCCTAACATATAATGATAAATTAATAAATATTGTTAGATCTAAGAAACATAGTGTTCATCCTTTAGGTAATATATATATATATATGTTTTTTTTTTTTTTTTTTATAATAATAAAGTATTATTAAATATTATTGTAAATATTATTGTTTAAATTATCAATTTAATTATCATTTACTCATTCATTCATTCATTTTAAGATATGCACCTTATAATAAATATGATCACTTCTTCTTCATTTCGATCTGTTGAATCTTGGTCACCTATCTGTTTACCAAAATATAATAGTCGAGGATTTTTATATGCCTATGTAAGTTATTTAAATAGTGTTGAACCTTCTAATTCAGAAAATTCACCAGAATCACCTATGTTTCCAACATCACCAACATCACCATCTCTATCAAAAATTACAAAAACAGATATATGTTTAACTTTACTATCGCCAAATAAGGATGCTTTCTTTGAATTATCTAACTGTAAAAAGAAAATTGAAAAGGTAATTATTAAATAAATATATATATTTATAGATATATATTTACAAAAATTATTTATTTATTTATTTATAAAATATAATATAATATATATATATTCTTTAATTCTTAATTATTATATTTAATTTCATTTATTATTTTTATTTATTTATTTATTTATTTATTTATTTATTTATTTTTAGATATTCAATGAATCAGGAATATTTAACAAAGTCTTAAGCTCAACAAATAAAGTTGAATTAGATATATGTAAAATTTTTATTTTTTTTTTTTTTTTTTTTTTTAAATATATAAGACTATATATATAATTATGAACCTATGATTTTAATTTTATTTCATAAATATATTAATTGATATATATTTTCATTTTAAATAAAAAATATATATATATATAAATCAATATTAAATTATTTCAATAGCCGATATCGGTATACCGCATTTACGTCATGTCATATATAAATCAACTAAATATTTACAATTTGTTGAAACAAAAAGATTACCACCTTATGATAATCATGCATGCTATAAAAGGTTAATAATAATAATAACAATAATTAATTATAATAATAATAATAATAATAAATCATTTTAATTTATATTAATTATAATTAAAATTATTATATATATATATATGTATATATGAAAAGACTTTTAAGAAGTTATAAATATTTAGAATCAAAAATACATGGTTATCAAAAGGATTTAAAATTTTCTTATATGCTAGATAAAAATGAGCTTACTCTCTTATGGGTATATAAAATATTTTATATTAATATTTATTATTATTATTATTATTATTATTATTATTATTATTATTATTATTATTTTATTTATATATTTATTTATTATTAAATTGCTAATTTAAAATGAAACTTTTTTTTTTTTTTTTTTTTTTTTTTTCTATACTCTTAAATAATATATATATATATACATATATATATATAATTATTAATATTAAATTACTCAATCTTTTTTTTTTTTTTTTTTTGTTTAAAAAAAAAAAAAAATAAAATAAAATAAAAAAAAAAAAAGATAAGGGATGATTTTGAATTATATGCTTCATTTTCACCATTTATATCAAAAACTATCGCTTATAATGATTTACTTTTAATAGAAAAATGGTTTAAAAAGCAGGATAATTTATTCATTACTACCACCCAAATATTTTAATTAAATTGAAAATAAAACAAAAGAAATTAAAAAATAAAAATAAAAATAAAAAAAATTGAAAAAATAAATTAAAAAAAAAAAAAGAAAAAAAAAAAAAAACATTAAAAATAAACAATAAATAATAAATAATAAAAATTAAATAATAATAATAATAATAATAAAACTTTATATAAATAAAATAGTTTTATTTTCTAAAACTTTATTTTTTTCTTATATTTTATATTATTTTATATATATATTTCTATTATATTTTATGATTTTTTTTTTTTTTTTTTTTTTTTTATTTTATTTTATTTTATTTTATTTATTTTATTTTTATTTTTATTTTATTTAATGAATTTATTATAATGGAAAAAAAATAAAAATAAAAAGTTGATTCAAATGATTGCCATTTGAGGGTATTGTGGATATTGATAAATTATTTAAATGTAAAATAAAATAAAAAAAAAAAAAAAAAAAAAAAAAAAAAAAAAAAAAAAAAAAAAAAAAAAAAATATGGGAATACTTTGTTATGTTATAATATTAAAGTTTTTTTTTTTTTTTTTTTTAGATATTAACATGAATTATTATTATTACTATTATTATTTATGGTGAATTGATTGTAAAAGATAAGCATTAAAAGCATAAATTAATATGTTTATAAATGAGTATTTATAATTATTTAATGGTATATAAAAATTAAAAAATAAATTAAAAATTAGATAGCTTTTGATATGTATTTTTTATTTTTTCAAAAAAAAAAAAAAAAAAAAAAAAAAAATATATATATATATATAAAGAAATATCAAAATCTTCAAGATTTTGATATTCCATAATCATTATTTAATTCGGAATAATAATTATCATTAGTGCTATTACTATTATTATCATCAATCAGATCAGTACTATTAGTATTACTATAACTGTTACTATGATCATGATAATAAATATTACTATACGAATTATCATGAGATTGTTCTAAACCTTTCATTTCATCCTCCGTACGATTATATAATTTTGACCAGTATCTAATACAACGTTCATTTGTTTTTGGATAAATAACTTTAGAATGAATTTGATTTTCTGATAATAAGAAATTGTGATTATTACTGTTTAGACAATCTTCAAATTGATTAATAACTTCTGGTGATTCGGTCATTATATTTGGTGAATCTTTAGTTGGTGGTATATAGAGAGGATTAATATAATTCCCTTTATTAGTATTAAACCAATCCCAAACACTGTAAGTACATTGATCAAGACTTTTACCATTATATCTAAAATCATTACGTTCATATTCTGAATTGAAAAGAAAAGTACCAAATTGGGATGAATAGACATGAGTATTTAATTGAATTAAGAAATCATCATTAAATTCAAATTGAGTAGGATTTTGTATCCAAAGTTGATAAATACAATCAAGAAATTGAGTGAAAATAGGAGAAGTTTCTCTAGGAAGAGTACTATTTTTAGAAATAGAGTCTATAGAAGATGCTTGTGGTGAGTGATCTTTTTGATTAGTAATATTTGCAGCACCCTTTTTTAGAAATTTTGATGCTGCTGAAGTAATATTTGAAACCGCATTAATAGTAGAAGATATAGCATTTGAAGTTGGTGATTCTTTAATACTTGATAAAGATGATGATTTAGACTTAAATATTTTTGAAGAAATAACCTCATTCAAATTTAAAGAACTTTCTTTAGCTAAAAGTCCACATCGATGACTAAATTTATGTCCAAATGATACCCATTCTTTTTCAACCAAAACTTCAAATCCTTCAATAGTACGATAATATGGATCTAAACAAACCTCAGAAATTGCTACCAATTGAGCTGTTCTATCCCATCCATCTGAACAATGTACTAATACATGAGAATTATATAAATCTATATATTTGATTATTAATAATGACCCTTCTAATAAAGAATGTAGATGTTTTAACCACCCTGATTTCTCTATTTCATTTTTGGATATATAGACTTTATTTGATTTTCTTGAAACTTTTTTTTTTTAAAAAAAAAAAAAATTAATAATATATAATATATATTTATATATAATATAAATTAGTTTTTAGATGATATATAATATTGAATTTATTTATTTAATTTATATATATTTATATATTTATTTATATTTAAGAAGTAATTAAAATCAAAAAAAAAAAAAAATTAATAATAAAATATATAATATATTATTAATATTTTATTAATATTTTTCATTTATATATTTAATAATTATAAATAAACCTACTTTCAATTAATTTATTTAAACTATCTCTTACAACATGAATATTTTCAATTTTTAAATATTTAAGTTTGCAATTTTTATAATATTCTACATTTTCATATCCTGCACCCATGGCTACATTAGCAATTGCATTTGTTGATGATCTTGCATCAACAATTAAATTTTTATAACTGGGTGATTTATATTCACTTGCTGTTTTAAATATTTCTTCAACTAATTTTTCATCCTGAGCAGATCTATTTTGTTTAATTCCAACCATAGGTTGACTTGATCTTGTAATTGTCATCTTAAAAAAAAAAAAAAAAAAAAAAAAAAAAAATATATATATATATATTCTATTATTCTCTAGGTATAAAAGACTAATAAGATTAATAATAAATAAACTTACATGATTTTTTTTATGAAAATAGCTAAGAACTGGAATTCTTCCTTTACTTCTAAATTTAACAGCATAATATAATACATTATCAGATATTTTTTTTGGAACAAATAATTTACGAGGATACGTTATTGAAAACTTTATATATGATAAAGAAAAATAATATTGATATTAATAAAATATATATATAATAGATTAGATTAGTAATATTTATTATGAATTTTAATATTTAATTTTCTTATATTTTTTATTTTTTATTTTATTTTATTCTATTTTATTTTGTTATTTCTATTTTTATTTTATTTTATTTTATTATTATTACCTCATATTTACTATTAATATCAGTACATCTCCATTCACAATCTGGCCCACTAACACCTAAACGCTTATATTCCTCTATAGGATCATAGATTGTCCATCCATTTGTTGCTCTAAATTCTTTTGAAGGTTTATAATAGAAAGCATAATGTGATTCAACTGAGGCTAATAATATTTATAAAAAAAAAAAAACAGAATAAAAAAGCAATAATTTATAACATTAACATTATGTAAATATCTTATATACATATATTAATAATTTAATAAAATTTCAAATTTTGTTAAAAATTTGTAGATATTATATAAATGTTTAACATTTACTAATATTTATTAATTTTTTTAAATAAGTAAAAACTTCATATGCTTTTTTCTCGGAAGAAAATGTGAATTGAATGAATAAAAAATTTTTACATGATATATGAATTTCATAATTTTTATTTTTTTCATTTACAAGATTTTTTAAGTCAGCATTTTGTATTGTTGAATATGCAATCTAATACAGTTTAGTTTTAAAATTAATAATAGCAAAAATTTTAAGCATTTAAGTATCAATTAATAATATTATACTTAAATTTATAGAGATAATATATTTTTAACAAGTTAAATACCCATAACTCCTGCTCATTAGAATTATCAGTACTGAATAATATATGATGAGTCGTTAAATATAATGTTCCTTGTAAAACTTTTTTACCTTTTTTCATTACAACATCAGGCACTTTTGGATATTCTATATAATCCATATTTATTACTTTCTTCTTATAATAAAAAATATTAAGGTGATGTATTATTAATTGTTATTGTTAAATATTTATTACAATAAAAAATATTCATTAACTATATTAATAATTTCAGTTTTTTTTTATCTCTCTTTTTTCTTTTAGTAAATAATAATAATAAATTTTATATATTTTACCTATATATATATATATATATATATATATTTTTTTTTTTTTTTTTTTCTATTTCAATAAATTATGTGTTGATTTTTAAATATTTTTAAATATTTTAAATAATAAATTATAATTTAATTTTTTATTATAGTTTATCTAATATTTCTCAATATCTTAGGAAAATTTTATATTTTTATATAAAGATTTATATACATTAATATGTTTTATATATATATATATATATATTTTTTTTTTCCTCAAACTTAATTTTTTTGAATTAACAACAAAAAAAAAAAAAAAAGTATATATAAATAAATTATAAATAATAATATTTATTCTATGACATTTCTTATGTGTTATTAAATCCATTAATTATTTTATTTTTATTTTTTGAGTATTACTATTTTTATTATATGTCCATTTATTGTTATCGTTTAACTTTATTTCAATAATACCGCTTTAAAATAATTATTTTACTTCTTTTTTTCTTTTTTTTTTTTTTTTTACAATATCAATTCTATATATTATTCATTAGCCTACCAAGGCTAATAAATTATATATTTTATATCTATTTTTTTTATTTCCAAAAAATTATTTGTCAATTAATTATAATTATATTCTTAATATTAATTCAAAATTTAACGACCAATAAAACAAACATTAGTTAAAACTTGTTATGTTATTTAATAAATAAATTAAATTCTAATAATAATTATATATTTTAATTAGTTATAAATTAAATATACTCTATATATAATTTATTAATATTATTAATTAAAATAGTAAAATTTTAGAACTAAAAACATTTTTATTTTTTATTTGATCATTACTTTACTTTATTTTATTTTATTTTATTTTATTTTATTTTTTTTTTTTTTTTTTTTTTTTTTTTTTTTGATTTTATTCGCTTTAATGTATTTAATGATATTACCAAAAACATAATAAAGAATTTATTAAAAAAAAAAAAAAAAAAATGAATAAAAAAATTTTAATAAATTAATTTATAGTATTCTTTTTGGAAAAATAATTAAAAAAAAAAAAAAAATTAAAGACAACTTATGGTATATTTTTAAATGGTATATTATATATTAATTATTATTACTATTAAAATTCATAATAAATATGTTACTTCTTAATCTCTTTTTTTACTTTATGGTATAAATAAAAACGATTATTTTAAAACTAATTGATAAAAAAAAAATTATTATTGTTATTATTATTATTACTAAATTTAATATTTTGTAAACTTTCTAGTCTTAAATTCTTCACGACGACCAGGTGACCAAGCACTAACTGAAGTAAAGTAGCCAACAACTCTAGTAATATGATCAACTACATGGCCACTACAAATTGGACAAACATCAGTATTACCTGAAATAGTAATATGATCGTTTTCACAACGATTATATGAATAATTAATAGCAAAGTGTTCACAACTATTTTTAATAGCATAACGAACTACTTGTTCCATTTGTTGTACACTTCCAATACGATCAACTAAATTAATATGAGTAATGCAACCACCACTCATATATTTAGTAAGATCACCATCAATCTTAATACGTTTTTCCAAATTAATATCTGACCATAATGGAACAAATTGGTTAGCATAGATAGAATAATCCATACCACAAACAATCTTATCCTTAAGAGCATGCTTAATAGCTAAGGATTCACCAGGAACTTGTTCAACATTAAATAAGATTTTTTCCTTAACATCACATTTAGAGTTAGCATAATCAGTAATATGTTTTAAGATTTGACGAGAAAGTTCTAATCCATCATCTTCTAACATATTATAACCCATTTCCATTAAACCTTCATAAAGACCATTAATTCCAAAAGTAAGGAAGAATCTTTCCAAGAACATAAAACCTAAATCATCACTGAAGTATGGGCAAGCACCTCTAGCAATTTGAATTTTAATAAATTCACGATGAGCTAAAAGCATACGATAAGCCTTTTCTAATTGAATATCTAACTTTTCATAGAAGCTATCTAAATCTCCACTTTCCTTAGCAACAGCATTACCAATACGAGCTAAATTAATAGTTACAATTCTTAAACTACCAATATTAACACCACCTTCACCAAAAACACTCATATGTACGTTAAGATTATTAATTACACGACAGCAAGAAGCTAATTTATTGGAATCACTAACAAAGAAATTGAATAAACCATTTAAATTAATTTCACAGAAATATTTAAAAGTTTCTTGATCAATAATTTCCTTATGATCATTAACCTTTAAGTTTAAGGTAACTACTGGGAATGGATATGGTAATAATGAATCCTTTAATTGTCCACGAGCGAACCAGTTACAGAAAATTTTTTGAACTTCCATAACTAATTTTAAATTTGGTTGAGAACCATCTGGGAAGTAAATATTACCAAATAAGTGTTCCAAACTTGGCATATCAAAAATTGAAACATTAGTGAAGGCACTTTGACCAGAGAAACGATGAGAAGAATTTAAAATGTGAACCAAGTTTTGGAAATCATTTTCAACTTCTAAGGATTCCTTTTCATTACCTTCTAAAGTCTCAATACCACGCTTTTGAAGGAAGTAAGCATAGTATACAAAGATATCAGCAATAGCAATAGCACCAGCTAATTCCTGAGACATACTAGTAACAGTTTCTGCAACTTGACCAATAAAACTTCTTGCATGTTTTGGTGGAAGAGAACGAAGTTGAGAATTGAAAGTAATACCATTACTAACAATTGGTTCAACCGACATAGCATAACAATATGGAACAAAAAGATAGCAAGAATCATGAAGATAGTTATCACCATAAATCCAAGCGCGGAATAAATCCTTTGTTTCTTCAGCACCATAGAGACGCTTAACATGTGAGAAATATTGAGAAACATTAATAAGTTTTTGGTGTGGAGCTAATATTTCATGAATTTCCTTAGAATGAAATTTATATTTACCAATAGAACAGTTTGCATTTGGGTCAATACTATGGTCAGAACCGTAATTAATAACATCATTATAATTACGTGCAACATCTAAGAAATTTAAGCCTAAACCTTCAAGAGATAATAATCTCTTCCAAGTAGTATCATCTAATTCACCTTTTGGATCCCTGCTTAATAACTCAACAAAATCTTTATCAAGACCGAGTGGAACATTTAACTTTATAGTTTTCATTCCTGGTTTTTCCTTTTTGGTTTCTTTAATTATATTAACCTTAGTTGGAACTGAATTAGTATTTAATTGATTTTCAGTTAACATTTTGAAATATTATATTATTTAAATTACTATTAACACAAATATAAAAAAATAAAATAAAATAATTTATTATATCTTAAATTAAATTACACCAGTATATTCTTTTCAATTTAATTTCTCTTATATTATAAATAATTTTTTTTTTTTTTTTTTTTTTGAATTTATTATTTTTTCTATAAATTAATTGTTTCAATTTTTCTTTTTTAATTATTTAATTTTAAATAATTCTATTTTTATTCTATGATAATTAAATAAAAATTAATTCAATACAACTATTTATAAACAGTAAAAAAGTAAAGAGAGGTAAACGAAATTATTATTTTGGCCATTTAATGAGCTTTTTATATTTTTTAAATTTCATGATATTATAATAACACTGCTAAGCATATTTATTAATAAAATACAAAAAAAAAAATTATTTTTATTTTGTTGTCCTACTTTTTTTTTTTTTCTTTTTAATTTTATATTTAAATTTTTTTTTCAGAATAAAAAAAAAACTTTTATATTATATATATTTTTATTAATATTATTTAAAAAAAGTTTTTATTATATTTTAATATATATATCATATATATTAATTATATATATATTTCAAAAATTAATTCATTAATAATAGTTAAAAAAAGAAAAAAGTATTTTATTCCTATATTATATTTATTATTATATTATTTATTATTTATAGTAATTATATAATATTAAAATGATTTATATATATATATTATTTTTATTATTAATTTTTTTTTTTTTTTAATTTATTATTTATCATTAATTATTGATTATTTATGATTTATTATTTATTATTTATCATAGATTATTTATTATTTATTATTAATATATGAAATATTTATTATCTATTCTTTTTTTTGTATTTATTATTTATTAATAATATTTATAAATTTCACTTGAAGTGTATAAAAAACAAACCAATAAAAAAATAAATATATAATATATTGTTAATATATTATATTATATATTAATTTATACTAAATTTTAACCGATTTATTAAATTTATTTTTAATTAAATTAAATAATATATTACTAATACAATATAACATAACATTAAAATAATTTTATTTAAATAATTATTAAAAAAAAACACTAATTATTATATTAATCATCCTAAAAAAAATAACATACAACAAATAATATTCAAACAAGAAAAATTTACTTGGTAAATTACTAGAGACATATATGAAATATGTATATGGCACTAAAACAAAAAAGCAAAGTATATTATATTTTATAAATAATCATAAAAATAAAATTCTATCAATTTTATTTATAATGCTTAATTTTTGGAGTTTCATTTTTCTTAACAATGAATGTTTTAAAAGAAAATCGAAAAACTTCAAATTAATATGAAAAATTGATAAATATCAAAAAAAAAAAAAATATATATATATATATATATACAAAATTAATAATAATAATAATAATAATAAATACAAATAATCATTTAAAATTAGTAATCTTTAAATATTTAACTTTAAATTTTCAATGCATAATTATTTTCAATAGTTAAATATTAAGTTTTTCTTCACAATCTTTATGTATTAATTAATCTTATTTGATTTAAAACTTGCGATTTAATTATCACTTATTCAAATTCATATAGAAGTAATAAATATAAAATCATTAAAGATTTATAATGAATATTTGAAGATATTTAATATTTTTTTATAAATATATAAATATTTATGTAATTACTATATAATTTTTTAAATAATTATAAATCAATACTAATATAAAGTAAAAGTTTATATATTATATTAATATTATTATTTAAATGTAAAACTAAGTATATTATTATATGTAATAAATATTAGTAGATTAATTATTACATATAACTTTTTACAAAAAAAAAAGTATTAATTATGGAACAAATTACGATGATTAGGAAAATAATAATAATAATAATAAAATTTAATAGATAAAAAAAAAAAGTATATTTTTTTTCTGTTGTCCGTTCATTATAAAAAAAAAAAAAATTTTTTTTGTTTTTAAATGATGTTGTTCAATTTTAATTAATTTAGTTTTTATATCAAAATCACAAATCACAATACATTAATATAATTTTAATATTTTAATATAATGTATTATTTATGTATTATTAATATATACTTCATTAATACATATCATGTATGAAAAAAAAAAAAAAAAGATTTTTTTAAATAGCAAAAGTAAACTTTTTTTATTATTTTTAAAACTAATTCTATTTATATATATTTTTTTATTTTTTTTTTTTAAATAATCATTCAATATATTTTCAAATGATGATAAACTTTTTTGAATATATATATTAAAATATATTTTAAATAATGAACTATTGAACAAGAATTCTTTTAAATAAAATTAAAAACATTACTGAATAAACATTAATCTAAAATTATTAAATATATTAATCAACTTTATCTTTGTCAATATTAATATATCTAAAGTATCTTATAAATATATATATATAAATATATATATTATACTCAGCTTAATATTATTTATTTATTTGATATAAGCTTTATTATTTTGGTTATTATTTATTATTTATTTATAAAAAAATTGCAATAAGTAAATGCGGATTATTTATCAACCTTTGTAATCATTTGTTTATAAACTATTTTTACAATTATAAAACTAAATGTTAAAAAAAAAAAGCCTTTTTTTACAGAATAGAAATTATAATATTATATTCTATTCTATAATAAAGTCAATTTTTATTACAAATTCAATTATATATTCCTTGAAATATATAATTGCATATTTCATTTTAAAACGAGTATTTATGCATCCACTTTAATAACTATTTATGTCAAATAAGATATAATATTTGAAATTATTTAAACATATTTTAATAATTCATTATAAAGTGAATTAGTTTAAAAATACTATTCAATAATAATAAAAAAAGGACAATTTTATTCATTACTTAGCCACCAAATTTATGTATTTATTTATTATTTAATATCTCTATATTAATTAATGTAAATTTAACAGTTAACTAAAAAATTTAACAATAAAAAAATTTTATATTTAAAAATATCTATCTTTTTATAAGAAAAACGTGAATTATCAAAATTAATATGTTTTATACATTAATTAAAAAAAAAATTAAAATATTAGGTTAAATTTTTTAATCTTGGATTTCTAAAAAGTATGAAAAGAATATTGAATAAATTTATATTACATTTAAAGATAATTACTTAAAATGAAACATTATACATATATTATGTATTAAATCTTTTAATAATATAACTCCTAAGAACTATTTAAAAATTTTAAATAATTCTTTACAATTATATAATATATATTATTATTACTTTTAAAATATACATTTCTATTTCTTTTTTATAACGAAAAAGATATTAGATTATTATTTTTATTATTATTATTATTATTATTATTATTATTATTATTATTATTATTATTATTATTATTATTATTATTATTATTATTATTATTATTATTATTATTATTATTATTATTATTATTATTATTATTATTATTATTATTATTATTATTATTATTATTATTATTATTATTATTATTATTATTATTATTATTAATTATTATTAGTATTATTATTAATTATTATTATTATTATTATTATTATTATTATTATTATTATTATTATTACTGAAAAATAATTAATTAATTAATTCATGGATAAATCTTATAAAATATTCTAATAGCAAAAATATATAAATTAAATATAATATTTGTTTTATTATTTTAAAAACTTTTTTTTATCTCTTTCATTAATAAAATTACATAAAACATGAATTTTTTTTTTTTAATTTCATTTATTAATTATTAATATTTACTATTTATTATTTTTTTTTCTATTTTATTCTATTAGTACTTTTAAAAATAAAAAAAAATAACATAAATAAAGAGTATATTATTTTTATATTTATTTTAAATAATATACATTTAAATTTTAATGAATTTTTAATATTTTATTTATCAAAAATGTATTAAAAGTTATAATAAATATAAAAAAAAAATTCTTGTAAAAGATAATGTAAAATTTTTTTTTTTAAAATATTTTAATGTAAAACGAAAGATTTATTTAAAAAAAAAAAAAAAAAAAAAAAAAAAAAAAAAAAAAAACATTATATTTTAATGTATTATTGACAAATATATTAAAAAAAAAATATATATATATATATATTGTTTTATATGATGAATTGAGAAAAAAAAATTTAACAATAAAATTATTTTATTTTGTAGAAATTCAGATGAAAATATTATTAACTATATTTTTAATATAATATTGACACATATATTGAAAAAAAAAAATGTATAATGTATATATTATTTTATATAATGAATTAAAAAAAAAAAAAAATAAGAATAAAAATTTTATTTTATAGAAATACGGATGAAAATGTTAATTAGCTATATGATATATAATTAAAACGTAAACTTTTATATAAAGTTGAACTTCAATTTATATATATATTCTAGAAATTAGCCTTGGGTCCAAACTAAAGAGAGTTCATAGAATTTTTATTAAATTATACTGTTTATTTTATCTTTGATATCCAGAGATTGTAATATGTTCATTGTCACAGCGATTATATGAATAATTGATAGTAAAATGTTCACAATGATTTTTAATAGCATAACGAACAATTTGTTCCATTTGTTGACTACTGCCAATTCGATCAACTAAATTAATATATGTAATATATCCTCCATTCGTATATTTAGTAAAATCTCCATCAATTTTAATACGTTTCTCTAAATTGACATCAGACCATAATGGTACAAACTGATTAGCATATATGGAATAATTCATTCCATAAACAACTTTATCTTTAAGAGCATGCTTAACAGCCAACGATTCACTTGGAATTTGTTCTACATTAAATAAAATATTTTCTCTAGGATCACATTTGGAATTAGCATAATCGTTAATATATTTCAGAATTTGGTGAGCATTTTCTAAACCATCTTTTTCTAATATATTATATCCCATCTCCATTAAACCTTCATAAAGTCCAATGATTCCAAAGGTAAGGAAAAACCTTTCCAGAAACATAAATCCTAATTGTTCATTAAAAAATGGACATGCTCCTCTTGTAATTTGAAGTTTAATAAAATCACGATGCGCTAAAAGCATATGATAGGTTTTATCTAACTGTTCATCCAATTTTTTATAGAAATCATTAATATTTTTATTTTCTTTTGCAACTATTTTCCCAATACGTGCTAAATTAACGGTTACAACTTTTAAACTTCCAATATTAACTCCTCCTTCCCCAAAAACACTCATACGAGCGTTATGATTATTAACTACATGATCATAAGAAGCTAATGCATTATTAGAATCAATGATAAAGAAATTAAATACACCATTTAAATTAATTTCACAGAAATATTTAAAGGTTTCCTGATCCATAATTTCTTGACGTTCATTAACTTTTAAATTTAGGGTAACCACTGGGAATGGATAGGGTAAAAATTGATCTTCTAATTGACCACGTGCAAACCAATTACAAAAGATTTTTTGAACCTCCATAACTAATTTTAAATTTGGTTGTGAGCCATTAGGGAAGTAGAGTTTACCAAATAGATACTCTAAACATGGCATATCATAAACCGTTATATTCGTGTAAGCACTTTGTCCGTTAGCACGATAGGAAGAATTTAAAATGTGAATTAGGCTTTGAAAATCATTTTCAACTTCGAATATTATCTTTTCATTTCCTTCTAGTGTTTCAATACCTTTCATTTGAAGAAAATAAACATAATAAGTAAAAATATCAGGAAGAGCAATCGCCCCTGATAATTCTTGCGACATACTTGTAATTGTTTCTGCAACTTGTCCAATAAAACTTCTGGCATGTTTTGGAGGGAAAGAATTAAGTTGCTTATTAAAAATAATACCATGTTTAATGAGAGGTTCGACAGACATAGCATAACAATAAGGTACAAATAAATAGCAAGAGTCATGAAGATAATTATCTCCACAAATCCAGGCACGGAATAAATCCTTAGCTTTTTCAGCACCATAAAGTTGTTTTACATGAACAAAAAATTGAGAAACATTAATAAGCTTCTGTTGTGGAGCTAATGATTCATGAATCTCTTTGGAATAAAATTTGAATTTGTCAGTTGTAAAATTAGAATTTGAATTAATACTTTTATCAAAACCATAGTTAACTATATCATGATAACATCTCATAATATCTAAATTATCCAGACCTAAACCTTCTATTGATAATAATTGTTTCCATGTGTCATTATTTAATTCTTCTTTTGGATCATTATTAATTAAATCAATAAAATCACTATCAAGACTAATAGAAATTTCTAAATTAATAGTTTCTGACAAATCTTCATCTTTCATTTCACTTTTTATTTTTCTAAAAATAACAGATTTATAAGGTGGTCTTGAAATTAACATTTTTTTTTTATTCTTTTATTAATAAATAAAAATTAATAATATATTGTATAAACCAATTATTAAAACTTTATTATAAAAGTATATTAATAATTAAATTTTAACTTTAATTAATAATTATTTAATTCAATAGGTTATTAATATTAATTATTAATATTCAATAACATATAAAAATTCATATATATAATTATTAATCAAAAGTTTAAATAAAAATAAAAAAAAAAAAAGTTTTTATATTTCTTTATTTCTTATTCTTTTTTTCACATTTTATACTTTTTATTTACCATTATGCTTAGTAATTTTTTAAAAAAAAAAAAAAAAAAAAAAAAAATTAATATATTTACAGTTGTCCGTTTTTTTAAATTAGTTAAAATAAAAAAAAATAATAATAAATAAAAGCTTTTTTAATAATTAATAAAATATTTAAACTTTACTGTTATAATATATATTTACATATTATAATATTAATATTCCAAATAACGTAAATTAAAATATTTACGGTACATATTAATAAATATTACTTTTTTGCTTTAATTTTTTTTTTTTATTTAATAAAAAAATTTTTTATTTTATTAAAAAATTAAAAAATTAAAAAATAAAAATTTAAAAATTTTAAAAAAAAATATATATATAATAATAAATAAAACCAGAAAATAAATTTTATATATAGAATTTTATAAATTAATTTAACCATAAAAGTTAAATTAATGATTAATTAAAGTCATTTTTATTTAAAGTAACGTACAAATTAATTACAGGGAAAAAAAAAAAAAAAAAAAATTTTAAAAAACTTTTAAAAAATTAATAAAAATAATTATTGTTATAATTATACATCTTCTTTAATTATTAAATATATAAAATTTTTTATTTTATAAAATATTATTTTTTTCTGAATGCAATTATTAATATTATAATATATCTTTTATCATTATTTAAACTTAATTCAATAAATCTAATGAAAAATTTTTATAATAAAAATATTATAAATGTTTTTAAGAATAAAATAAAATATTTTGGAATTATTTTATATCTTTTTTTTTTTTTCTGTCTTAAATATAATAATTATAATAATTATTATTACATTAAAAATATTTATTTCAATTAAACCAATAAAAAAAAATTATTCATTGATTCAAAAAAAATTAAAAAAAAAAGACCAAAAATTTTTAGAATATAAATATTTTAATAATAAATATTTTAATAAAAAATATTTTATGTAATTTTCTATATATGAAAGTTATGATTCTTATATATATTGTAAAGCAATATGTAATCTGCAATGTATCTTGAAAAAAAAAATTATATAGCATAATAAAAGAAAATATAAATTATAATAATAAAATGAAATTATTATTTCCTTAAATTTATTAATAATGAAATAAATTTAAATATTAATGAATAATGAATGATTAGGGTTAGAATATATAATTAATTAAACATATATAAATAAAAAATATTATAAAATTTATAATATTTTTTAAAATATTATATATATAATATTAATATTCATTATATTATTATTAATTAAATATATTAAACAGCTTAGAATTATATGATAATAAATATATATATACATTATTTTTTATTGATTAAAATCAGCTTCATTGTATAAAACATTTAAATTATAAAAAA
Organism: Neocallimastix lanati (nom. inval.); assembly: GCA_016946835.1. Lineage (NCBI taxonomy): Eukaryota > Fungi > Neocallimastigomycota > Neocallimastigomycetes > Neocallimastigales > Neocallimastigaceae > Neocallimastix > Neocallimastix lanati (nom. inval.). The sequence goes on from JACVTC010000128.1 coordinate 368,936, forward strand.
AAATTTAAAAAAATTTAGTTTTATTCATATTCTTTAAAATTAAAGAATATATAATTATTATAATAAAAAAAAAAAAAGTGGTTCTAAATGTTGAATTATTAATATTTATAACTATTATTTTATTATATTTTGAAATGTTATGGCAAATAAAAAAAAAAGAATATAAAGGACAATAAAAATTTCTTTTCTAATTATACCTATGTTATTGTTTAAATAAAATTTAAGTCGTATTGGTTTATATAATATAAAAAAAAGTTTATAATATCTATTTCTATTCTGTTCACCATTATTAACATATTTAATTCGAATTTTATAAAACTTTTTTGAGATAAAATTGATAAATATTAAAAAATTATTGAAATTTTATATAATATAAATATATATACATAATTTTTTTTTTTTTTTTAATATCAATTCCTTTTATTATTTATTAATAGTTATTTATTTACTAAATTTCTTGTCAAGGGGCATTAAATAATGGTATTTTTATTAAAATATTAAATGTCAATAAAATAATAGAATGTTTAATAAATAATATTAACAAAAAAGTATAATTGACATAATATTAAAAAGGTTTTTAACGATGGGAATGAAATAAATTTAACCTCAAATTATATTTTATATTTCTATCTTAAAACATGTATGTTTAAAAAAATTTTTTTTAAAGTTATTACAACTAATTTTAATAATTATTATTAAATACATATTTATTTAATAAAATGTAATCGTAATCTAGATATTTATTACTAAAATAATAGAATTAAATTTTTTTTTTTTTTAATTTGATAATAATTATTAAAAAACAAAATTTATTATTATAATTATCATTACTTTATGGATTTAAAAATTTATACAAATAAGAATAAAACAAAATAAAATAAAACAAAACAAAAAAAAAAAAAAAGGCAAAGTTAATATTTAATAATAATAATAACACTAAATAAATAATACTAAATATAAGTATTTTATTATATTTTATTATAATATTTATGAATAAAAATGATTATATATATAGATTCTTATATATATATAATATCTTAAGAAAGAAAGAAAAAAAAAAAAAATATATATATATATATATATATATAATTATAATAAAATTCTATATAAAAAATTATTTTCAATACATTTAATTAAAAAAAAAATATATTTTTTTTTTTCTTGAAAGTTGTTAACTTTTTTATTTATTATAATTATTACCATAATAATAATAATAATAATAATATAATAATAATAATAATAATAATAATAATATCAATTTATAATTATTTTACTTTTTTTTTAATTTTTTCTATTAATATAATAATGGATAAAATTTGAATTATCATTATTGTTATTATTATTACTATATTATCATTAATTTTAATGAAAATAAAATAAAATTTATGAATATTACTGTCTTTTCAGTTGGCGTATGCTGTCTGGATTAAATTGACTATTATAGAAATATTTATCTTCTTCAACTAAATTTATGGAAGGTGATTTTTGAATTCCATTAAAGCCGAGTGCTCTCTGTCTTTCCTCCTGCTCACGCTTCAACCTTTCTTCTCTTAATTTTTCTATGGTTGATTTACTATCTTGTTTATTTTCTTCGTGATGATGCTTTCTTCTCTTTTTTGAATGATTTTTTTCTTTTGAATCATATTTATGCTTATGTTTATGCTTATGTTTATGTCTATGTTTATGCTTATGTTTACGATGATGATGTTTTTTATTTTTAGATGAATCAGAACTCGATGATATATCAGATTCTGAAGATGATTCAGAAGAAGAACTTGAAGTATCACTTTTTGTACTAAATTCTTTTAATAATTCAGTGGGATTGGTAAACGTTTCTGAATGATTTATTATATTCTATAATTATAACAAAATTTAAAATAAAATAAAATTTAGAATGGGTTATATTTATTATTATTATTATTATTTTTTTTTTTAAATAATTTTAATATAAGTTATTTTGTAAAAATTAAATAGGTATTATACAATTTATACACTAATTATTATTATTATTCTTAACTTCTAAATATAATTATATACATATATATATATATATAAATATATAAAAACCATATACATTTAATTCCTCTTTATTATATTGACGATACGGTAAAGATTTTTTATATTCTAATTCAATTTCTTCATTTTTGGCCAAATTCTTTTTTATTAATTCTAATGGATCTTCAACTTCTTTTCGCTTTTTACTATTATATAATTTTTTTAAGTATTTAAATATGAAAGTATAAATATATAATGTAATATATTTAATTGAAAATTATAAAAAAATATTAATTTATATTTACATTTAATATACAAATTTAATTAATTAAATTTCACAATTAAAAATATATTATATTATTAATTACTCTTTTTTTATTTGCTTTAATTTATTATTATTTGTCGTTTCAATATTATTTTCTATTTTTTTAACTGAATACCATGGTTTTTCTTTAATAATAACAAATAGAGCAAAAATAATTAAATTAAATACGTACATACATACATATATATATATATATATATTTTTTTTTTTTTTTTTTTTTCATTATAATTATTAAAAATTATTATTTATAAATCTAACCTTTGTCTTTTCCTGTTAAAGAGTATATAAATTGTGATTCGAATTTTTCTTTCTGTTTTTTTTCTTCTTCTTCTCTTTCTTGATTTTTACCAGCATTTAACTGTTTATTATTATTATTATTATTATTATTATTATTATTATTATTATTATTATTATTATTATTATTATTATTATTATTAAATTTCAGTAATAGTAAAAATAAAATATGTTAAAAAGTAAATAGAAAAAAAAAAAAATAATTGGAAATTCCAATAATAATTCCTTTATTTATAAATTAAAAATATACTTGCTGCTCTTCTTCATAAAATAAATTAATATGTCCATTATCATTTAAATTATCGGTTAAAGAAATTTTGTCAGATTTCGAATTAGTTGTAATTGAATTTTTTTGTCTTAGTAATGATAAACGGAATTCTCTTTCCTTTATATTTAAGATTTATAAAAATATAAATTATTATATTTATGAATTTTCAATAATGTAAAAAAAAAAAAAAAAAAAAAAAAAAAAGATTTTATTATAAAATTAAATTTCTTTTTAAATAAAGAAAAAAAAAATATTATCATATATGAAGTAAAAAACGTACTGCCTGAATAGCTTTTTCTTTCTTCTTTCGTTCTTCTTCTTTTGCATTGGCTTCATCCCTCCTCACACGTTCAATATTTTTAGTATTATATACATTCCAACTAATATTATTATTGATTTATTTACAAAAAAAAATATAGAATATATATATTAAAAAAATATATAAAAATCTTAATAAAAGAAAAATTAATGAATATATTATATATATATTTTATTTAAATATAATAAATATATATAAGTTAAAAAATTAATATATTAATATCAAGATTATGCTTGTACCTTTTATGATGTAAAATATTTAAAGGCATCTTATTAATAATGTATATATTATAAAGTAATATTTGTAAATTTCAAAATATCTAAAAAATAAAATTATTATTTACTATGGAGTAAAAAAAAATTTTTTTAATTAATATATATATATATATATTTTCATATAATTTATGGATGAGAAAATTTAAGTATAAAAAAATATATTATTAATTTATTTTGAATAAAAATAATTTTAGTGATTATCAAGTTAATTATAATATATGTAAAGAAAAAAAAAAAAAAAAAAAAAGAAAAAGATTATAATAAAATAAAAATATAAAATAATAAATATATTAAATATTATATATATAATTAACATTTAACATACTTTTGTATTACTAATAATAATTATTTTAATATTATTAATAATTTAATCGTTGTTTTAATAATATTCAAAACTTTTAATAATATTCTATTTCATAAAGAATTGTAACTTTATGAAAATCTAAACTATTTATTATTATAATTTATGTATTATATATTATTGTTATTATTATTATTGTTATTATTTTTTATTTTTTAATTAAATGCTTGTATTCAAAAAAAAAAAAAATTTTAACCAATAATCATAAAAAATTTATATTACTTAATATTCATATATAATATAATTTTTGATGATTTTTAGTGAGTAGTACACTAGTTTTTTTTTAAAAGAGGTTTAAAAATAAATAAATAAAAAAAAAAAAAAATAAAACAAAAAAATGGTAATTAAAAAAAAAATCTGAATATTAGTAATATATTAAATTATTAAAAATGTTAAATATTTACCAATAAATATTTTTATATTATATAAATTTTAATTTCAATAAATAATATTAATTTAAAATTTATTTATTATAAAAAATCTTTTTTTATAATTTATTTAAAAATTAAAATTTAAATATTTTACATTTTTATATATATATATTATATAGAATCCTAGTCATGGATTAAATATTAAGAATGGAAAAGCAATTTTTTTTTTAACTAAAAAGACTGGAAATACAATTGAAGAAAGTAGTCAAAAGCAAACAGTAGAAACACAAACTTCTAAATTAGTCAAGTCTAATCGTACGTTGGAAAAAAAAAATAGATTTTATTTACAATTATTTATTAATTTATAATATAATTTTATTTAATTTATTTTATGATATAAATATATCATTAAATTAAATATAAATATAATTAAAATTTTAAAACAAATGAACTTTATATCGTTTTATATTATAATTTTTGGAAATTATATATGTAGAAGAGAACAATAAAATGGATTCAAAAATGAAAGGTAAATTTTTTATAATTTTTTTTTTTTCTTCAAAATTTATTCATTTATACTTATAAAATTATTTTAATAAACATTTTCATTTAATTAATTATATTTCATAATATAAATTTTGGCTAAATATACTATATATGTTCTTCAAAATAAAAATGATGAAAATTTAATAATATTTATCTATATTAATTCAAACTTATTTCTAATTCCTTCTAATAAATACTTTTTAAAATCAAATAATATCTTCAAATATATATTTTTATTTAATTATTTCAATAGAAGAAAAAAATAAGATAGATGAAGGTAAAATCTTATATTTACATGAAAATCTCATTATTCATTTTAATTTTGTGAATATATATTTATTTAACATATCTTTATATATTCGATATATATATATATATATATATATATTTGAAAAATAGTTGGTAATAAGAATAGTAAAAATGGTAAAATATGAAAGAAATTTTTTTCATATATATATATAATTTTAAATATTTTATAATAAAAATTAATAGAATAAATAAAATTTCAATTTTGATAGATATAAAAAATAAAGCTGAGCCGGTACATACTGTACCTATTGATAAAGAATTTTTAAAAAAATTTGTTAATAGGTTTGTAAAAGAAAAAATTGATATAAATAATAAAGAAGAAGTTAATAAACAAGCTGCAAACGTATTAAACCAACTTAAAAAAATAAATAGTAAGAATACATCGAAGTTTATCGAATATATAATATTAATATAGTTTATGTATTTTGGAAAAGTTTATTTAAAGTAAACTAATGGATAATTATAAATATATACCTTTAAATTAAAATGGATATTTTTAAATTTTATTTAGATGGAAATTTGGCAACTTTTGATATGAGTAAATTAAAAAAAGTAATAAATAACAATTCAGAAAAACCAAAAGTAAGTAATATAAAAAGTTCATTAAATATTACTAAAAATAAATTGTCAAAATCCTCTAAAGATGAAACCAATTCATCAAAGAAATCAATGAATAATAATATAAATACAACAACCAAATCCAAATATTTTTACTCGAAACCATCTCAGTCGTATATTCTTAGTGCTACTTTATCAAAAAAAGCAAAAGCTTCAACATCAAGTTCAAAAATTATTCACCAAAAATCAAAAGTTCCAATAAGTTATTTACAGAAAAATAATCTACGTAAATCCTTGAGATCAAATGATCCAAAAGAAAGTCATTTAAGAGTACCTTCTAATAAAGAGACACATAACTATGAGAAATCTCAAGAAAAATCAAATGAAAATAAAAATCAATCAATGGATATTACTACTAATTCAATTGGTGAATTAACTCATACTAAAGAACAAGAAAAAATAAATATAATAAATAATAGTGAAAAAGATAAAAATATAATTCATCAAAAGAAAACTACAACAAAGGAGAATGAAAAAAATACTGAAAAAAAGGAAACAAGTACTATTTCAGATATTAAAGAAAAACGAAATGAAAAGGCAGATTCAGATATGAAATCTCACATAATTGAAACGAATGTAAAGAATGGAGAAAATGAAAATGAAAATCAAGTTTATAAACATTTAAATAGTTTAATTGATGATAGAATTAACAATGAGAGTTTATCTTCTGTAAATGTATCAACTTCAAAAATAATGAATCCATTAATAGAAGAAAATAATAATGATTATTCTGAAAATAAAAATTCAACTGAAAATAACGATCTTACTATTGAAAATAAATTTGAAAAAGAACAAATTATTAAAGATGAACCTATTGAAACAAGTAACACTTCTTCTCCTTCTAAGAATAATTTAGATAATACTGACATGATAGTTGATAAAAAAGATAGCAATAATGATAATGAAGATCTTATGGATATTGATTTAGATTTAAATGAAAAAGGTATTAAAGAAAATAAAAATTCAGGTATGATAAAAAGTCCAAAAATGAAAAATTCACCATCAAAAGTTACAATGAAAGAATTAATACCTATTCCAAGTCCAAATAAAGATAGAAATCAAGAAAAAAATAATTCTGAAATTATTGATAAAAAGATATTAATTGATTCTGGTTCTAATTTAAAACAATTTAAAGAATCTGATATAGTAATGGAAGATAAAAAGAAAGATGAAGATGAATCAGATAAAATGATAGAAAATGAAAAGAAAGATGGGGATGAAGCCCATAAAATTATGGAATATAAAAATAGAAAAGAGAATGAAATAGATAAATTTAAAGAAGATGAAAGGAATATTATTAAGGAATCAAATAAATCCTTTAAGAAGATAGATGATGAAAAAGAATTTACTAAAATTATTGAAGTTAAAAAAGATAGTGAAGAACAAATAAATAATATAGAAGAATCAAAGAAAATAGATGATGATAAAGAAATGGGTATAATTTTGGAAAATAAAGATAATAAAATTAATGAAGAAATAGATAAAAATTTAGATAATAAAAGCAATGAAAATAATAAAGAAATGGATATAGTTTTAGACAATGAAAATAATGAAAAAATTAATGAAATAAATGTAATTAAGAATAAAATTATTAATAATAATAAAGAAATGAATATAGTATTAGAAGATAATAATAATAATAATAATAATAATAACAACAACAACAACAATAATAATAAAGAAATGGATATAGTATTAGAAAAAGACAATAATAATAATAATAATAATAATAATAATAATAATAATAATAATAATAATAATAATAATAATAAAGTTAATAAAGAAATAAATGTAAATTTAGAAACTAAAAACACTGAAAATGTTAATGAAATGGATAAAATTTTAGAAAGGGAAGATAGAGAAAATCATAAAGAAATAGATATTATATTAGAAAATGAAAACAATAAAAATGACAAAAATAAAAAGGAAATAATAGAAAAAGAAGAAAGGAAGGAGAAAGATGAAATTAAAAAATTAGATAAAATTATAGAAGATGAAAAAAGCAGTGATAAAGTTATAGAGGATAATATAAATCAATCAATTAATAATAAGATAGAGACCAATTTTATTAATAAATATGAGGAATCTAAAGATGATAAAGATTCAAATGAATTAATAAATAATGAAAGTCAAAAGAAAAACATTGAAAGTAATGGTAATATAATAGAAGATATGAACTTGATAAAAATCAACAATTTGAATAATATTAAAGAAAATGAAAAGGAAAAAAATGATGATAAAAAGAATGAAGGAAAAGAAGACTCTATGGATATAGATATACCTGTTGATAGTACTGATAAAATAGAAGAAAATGAAGATGAATTACTTAAAAATGACCAAAAAATGAAAAATAAAGTTAATAATAATTTAGATGTTAATATCAAAATAAATAGAAGAACAAGTGATAGAGGTAGAGAAAGTCCTAACATAAAATCTGAAGTTGAAGCAAAAGACGAAATTAGTAGTAAAAATATTAATATAGATGAACCTACAAATATTAAACCTATTACCAATGCTAACCTTAATGAAGTTGACAATCATGATGAAAGTAGAAAAAGTAATACAAATGAAAAAGAAAAAGAAAATAAAATTGATATTCCTAAACAATATATATCTTCAGATATTAATAATGAAATAGATACCATCATTGAAAATCGATTAAATGAAGCACTCAACGAATCTATAAAACAATTTTTAAATAAAAATAAAGGTGATTTGGGTACTAAAAAATTATCCAAAGATAAAAATATTACACTTAGTAATGTTATTAATTTATTCATGGACGATTCAGAGAATTCAGAGGGTTCAGAGAATTTAGAAAATTCAGAGGAAAATCGAGATAATAATGATGAAAGTTCAGTAAAAGATGAAACTAAAGAAAAGA
>JACVTC010000128.1:382500-407500 GCA_016946835.1 Neocallimastix lanati (nom. inval.)
ATAACTCTTGACTTGGAAAGATAAAAGGTACGGTTAATGTTACGGTTACTATTATTAGAGAAATTTGGAAAAAAAAAAAAAAAAAAAAAAAAAAAAAGCCTAATACTTGGAATATTTTTTACCATCTCTATCCGCACTACGAGAATTAAGATGGATGGTCTTCCCTTTAAAAGGTAATACATCCCTTCAGAGATGTTTATTTATTTATTTATATAATTATTTGCTATATATTTTTCCAAAAAATAAAAAATAAAAAATAAAAAATAAAAAATAAAAAATAAAAAATAAAAAATAAAAATAAAATAATAAAAAAAAAATAAAATAAATAAATAAATATATATATAAATAACATTTTTAAATGAAACCATGATTACAAACATTACACACTCTCTTTTTATTTATCTTTTTTTTTTTTTTTTTTTTTTTTTTTTTTTTTTTTTTTTTTTTTATTAATTATTTTACTTTATTTTTATTTTTTTTTTTTATACATATGTATAAATATAAAATAAAAGTACTATATATTAAGAAAAAATAAAAATTTACATTAAAAGATCGTAACTTTGACAATTTTAATTTCTTTTTTTTTTTTTTTTTTTTTTTTTTTTTTTTTTTTTTTTTTAAAAGTATATTCTATATTATAAAAAATTAATGAACTAATATTAATGTGGTTTTTATGGTTTAAATGGATTTACAAAATGATTAATTAATAATTAAAAAAAAAAAAGTATATATATAATCATATTTCTTTTCTTAAAAATGAAAAGATAAACGTCAAACAATATAATAAATAATAATAATAATAATAAAAAATAATAATAAAAAAATAAAAAAATAAAATAATATTAAAAATCAAAATAATATTAACTTAAATAATTTCCATAAAAAAAAAAAAAAATAAAAATTAAAATAATAAATAATAAATTAAAAAAATTAATTTATTATATATATTATTTTAAAAAGTAATTAATAATTAATACGATAAAAAATAACTACTTAATTTCTATTGCGTGTAGCCATTAAGTAGCCACGAAGAAATTCACAACGCTTTTCATAGTTATTTAATAAACGTTGAACATCTTCTCTATCCATGCATTCAACTTCACTTCTAAACTTCTTTTCTTCTTCTTCGGAATCAACTATAGCACCAGCGATATCTTCAACATTATTATTATCCATACTCTTTAAATAACAAGGATCATTCATTAAAGCACTTAAAGATGTATTGTTTAAAATATCTCTAGTTCTAGCTTCTAAATCGTTCATATTTAAAAGTTCACTATTGAATTCGTCGTTATTTTTTCTTTTTAATGATTGCTTTTGAGAATTTAAAAGGGCAACAGCATTTAAAATATTTGAATTATTCAATAATAAAGTAGAATTCATTATATCAGTATTGGCATTTAATGTACTAAGAATTTGTGGATTAGTAGAAGCAACAGCTGCTAATAAAGATTGATTAGTAACATTGCTAGTTAATGGATTACTTGTAGCTATAAAGTTATTATTGACAGCAACAGAATTTAATAAATCCATATTTCTAGTTAAGTTAATAGAATTTAATAATTCTGTATTATTTTTATCTAATAAATTTGATGAACTTGATGTTGTTAAATTTTTAGTAACATTAGTAGCTAATTGTGGACTTCCATTTTTGACCATTGGTTGAATTGAAATTTTAGCTCGAGTAGAGGATGATGAAGTACAATTATTTTTCTTTGCATTTTTAGGGGTCTTATGTTGTAAATTTAATGGTCTATGAGTTTTATATTGTTTATAATAAAGACCACAAGCATTACATAAGGAGTGTAATCTATCTGGGGTTCTTCTCCAAAGAGGAGTTGTATCTGTATGACAATTATAGCAAGTAATTTTACGACCTCCTTCCTTCTTTTTCTTTTCAACCTTTGTAGAAACTTCTGGTACAATAATATCCTTAGAAAACATTTCATTTTCAAGTTTAACTCTCTTAGCAGGAGATTGTTCTGATTGTGTTTGAGAATGAATTTTTTTACCATTAAATTTCTTATCTTTGTTTTGTTTACTCATTAATCCCATATAATTACTACCAAATACAAATGGATAGTTCATAAGATTAGTATTCTTATTTAAAGCATTATTTAAATCCTCCATTGGTGGAGTAGCAGGTGGACTGTTGACAACATTTTGATTTTCATTAGTTTCACTATTACCAAAGGCACTTTCAGAATCTGAAACTGGGGAAAGTGGAGCAAATTTATTTAAAACACCTTCTGAATTGACAGCTGCATCATTAAATGGTAAACAATTCTCTTTTTCATTAGAGGCATTGATGGCATTAGCTAAACTTTGTATATTCTTAATATACATTTCAAGTTCATTTCCACTTAAGTTATTTCCTTGTGGCATTAAAGTTGGCATACCAGCCATCATACTTAAAATTCTAGTTAAATCTTTCTCCATCTTTATCAATTATCTTTAAAAATATTATATTAATCTACTTTTTATTTACTTATTATTATTAATATTATTATAATTTTGTTTTTATGAAGTTAAATAAACTACGCTTTTATTTATTATAAATTTCTGTATTATTATTAATTATTTTTTTTTTGATTTATAAAATTATTTATTATTATTATTCTTATTTTATTTAATTATTATTCTTTTAAATTGATTTATAATATTGTTTAATTAAATTTATTAAAGTTTAAAGTGAAATTAATTATTACTATTTTTAAAAATATTTTTTTTTAATATTAATTAATGAATTTATAAAATATATATAAAGATTAATTATGTACTATATGAATTTATTCCTAATTTAAATATAAATATTGAATATACTACTATGCTTTAATCCCGTATCTCTTTAATCAACGTCATTACCAACGTGCTTACCGTTTTGGAAGAAGTAGTAACCCATATTGTTTTATAAAATTATTAAAAAAAATTTACTAAAGTTTAATTAAAATTTATTTATATTATTAAATTAATTAAATAATTAAATATTTATATTTTATAAATTAATTAGAAATGCTTTCTTTTATTTAAGAGATATAATCAGGGATTAAACAGTAACTCTATAGTACATTAATTAATTCACTTTTTTTTTTTTTTTCTAGCTAAAGCTTTCGCTTTATTTTCTTATTTCTATCGATTGCTTTTTTTTTTTCTTTTTTAAATGAAAAAAAAAAAAAAATTAAAATATATAATAATATCACGCCTTTTTTTTTAACTTTTGAAAAAAAAGGTAAAAAAAGTTAACTAGTTAAATATAAATTTGCTTTCCTTTTTAAAATAAAGGTTTTTTTTTTTTTTTTTTTTTTTTTGCTAAAATCGCTTTATCGATTTCAAAATCTCTTTATTTTCTAATCTATATAAAGATTAAACCTTCAATATTGAAAATAATAAATAAAAAAGAAAAAAGAAGAAAAAAGAAAAAAAAAATTTTTTATTACTAAATTTTATTATTTTTTAAATTTGTTTAGTTTAATATTAAAAAGAGTATAATTATTATTACTAAAAAAAAATAATAATAACAATAATAATAATAATAATAATAATCGATTATTTATGTTCTATAATAAAATAAATATAATAAATAAAACAGTATAATATAATATTTAATAAAGTTTCTTATATTATAATATATTATCATTTTTAATAAATTTTATACTTTCATTTATTGTAATTATTAATAAATTATATTTAGTATTCTCTGTATTATAATATTATATAATATAATATATGTTTTATAGAATTCCTATGTATTATAATAACTAACATAATGTAATTCTAATATATGATGTTTTTTTGACTTTTTTAATTTCTTGGGTTTTATTCTGTATAAATAAATAATATAATTATATTGAAAATTAATAACTTTCAAATTCATAATATATTATTAACACCTCCTTATTTATGTTTAATATACAATAATAAATATTTTCAATTATAATAGTAAATATATTATTTATATTAAAATTTCACATATTCTAAATTTATTATTATAAAAATGTATTTTATTTTATTTCATTTTATTTTATAAATTAATATATGTCATTTTTTTAAATAAAAAGATTTATATGATTAAAAGGTTAATATATTTTGATGATTGGCTAATTGATACTAAAATATATTATAATATATTTGATGTATATTTAATGTATATTATTTATAAATATAATATATTTAAATAATATATTCTCTGTAATAAATTGGTTTAAAATAATAAAATAATAGTATAAGAAATGCTATTATTGTTTATAATTTTTAACCATTATTATTAATAATTATTGATGCCAAATTTTAAAAATACCATCAAATGTTATTAGTATTACTAATTTCAAATTATTAATATTAATAAGTTAATAATAGTAATAATAGTATTTTAGTCTAACTGTGGTATCTTTTCATTTTATCATTAAATAATTAAAAAAAAAAAAAAGACAGTGAAACCTTTATTAGTTTAAATAAAGAGATTTTTTTAAAAAAAAAAAAAAAAAAAGATGGAGAAAAGCTTAAAATTTATCGGATAGAATCAATGTAAAGTATTTCATACAAATATGAATAATAAAATTTAAAAAAAAAAAAAAGTCATACTTTCTAATCAAGACAGTTGAATGGATGGTTTTCCTAAATCATATTAAAAAATTTTTTTTAAAAAATTTAATATTTTTATTTTTTTATTATTCTTTATTATTATTAAAATTATTTATTATTTATTATTATTATTGGCATTTTTCATTTTTTTTTTATTATTTAAATTAAGTATTAATAATAATAATAATAATAATATAATAATAATAATAATAATAATAATAATAATAATAATAATAATAATAATAATAATAATAATAATAATAATAATAATAATAATAATAATAATAATAATAATAATAATAATATCCAATTTAATTAATTATTACTAATTAGTTTGACTCTTCAAAAAGAGAAAAACAACAACAAAAAAAAAATAATTAAAAATAAGGAACAATCCACAAATAAAAATTAATACGATATAAATAATAATAATAATAATAATAATAATAGTAATAATAATAATAGTAATAATAATAATAATAATAATAATAATAATAATAGTAATAATAATAGTAGTAATAATAATGATAATAATAATAATAATAATAAAATAGAAAATATGTATCAGGATATATCCATTTTATTTATATGTTATTAAATATACAAATGGATTAAGAGCTATAAAAAAAATGATGAATAGATTGTGGCATGGTTAAGCAGGAGGGTTAAGTATGGTGGTCATGTTAAATATTGTATTTTTTAATTTTAATTTTAATTTTTTTTTTTTTTAAAAAAAACAAAAAAAGAATAATAAAATTAATGGCGGAATTTCAATATTATCAAAATAAAGAAAGAAAAAATCAATATAAAATGTTTTTTTATTCTTGAATATATTTTTATAATAATAATAAAAAAAAAACCATTTAAAAGAAAAACAAAAGTGCTATTTTATCATATAAAATATAAATTTATATTTATATAAGCATATAAGCTACTTATATTTATATTACTATTATTAACTTTTAAGATAACTATTAATTATTTATCATATATTAATTATTTATTTATTATTTATTATTTATTTATTTATTTATTATTTATTATTTATTATTTACTATTTAATAAATTATTATATATTATTAATATTAATATCTAATAGTATCATATTCATATAATTAATGTATTATATCATTAATATTAATCTTTTATTTCATTATTTATTAATTTTTTTTTTTTTTAAAAAAAAAAAAGAATAAAATAGATAAAATAATAAGAGAAGAAACTTGATCATTCGTGTAATAATTAACAGAAAATTTTACTTATTTATTCTTTTATTTTAAATTTCTATATATATATATATATATATATTTTTTTTTTTTTTTTTTTTTTTTCTACTTCTTTTTCATACGATGAAATAATAAATATCTATTATCGTTCTTTATGTTTATTATGATTATTATTAAAATTATAATCAATATTTGTTATTATTGTTATTATTGTTATTTAAATAATATATTTAGATTACTTTTCAATATTTTCCTCATATATATATAGTTATATATAAATATATATATAACTATTTGAGGGAATGGTAAAATATAAAAAAATAACTTGTTTTTTTTAAAATACTTATTTATTTATTTATTTATTTTCTTATAACTTTATATATATATATTTTTTTAATTTCTTATATGTTTATTTTTTTTATATTTATTTATTCATTTAATTTCTTATGAAATTATTTGTGAATAAAATTAATTTGGAGGGGATAATCCTTCCATAATACTGTTCATTAGGAGTTTTTCTATCAAATTTAGTAATATTAAAAAAAATTTAATAATTATAATAATAATAATAAAATAATAAAAATATTAATTAATGTACTAATAATCATTAATTAAATTTTAAAACACATGATTATCCAGATATTTATTTAAATTAAAAATATTATTAAATAAAAAAAAAAAAAATATAATTTTAGTACCTCTTTCTTTAATTAAATAGGTTTCAATTTTTTTCTTTTTCGACTTTTCTGTTTCGTTCTTATTTTGACGTCCATTTGTATTATTAGTACTATTAATAGAAATATTACCATTTTGATTTGTCAACTTTTCATTTATTTGATTATTACTAATTAAATTCTTTTTTATTTATTTATTTATTTATTTTTTAAAAAAAAGATAAAAATATATATATATGTTAAATAGGTTATTAATAGTATTAATAGTGCCATTTATTAATAACAATATTATATATATTAAATTTAATTTTTATTTTTATTTTTATTTTTATTTTTTTTTTTATTTTTTTTTTAATTTATTTATTTTTTTTTTTTTTACAAAAACATTAATAATATTTTTTATTGTGTATTGTTTTATTATTTATTTTTAAATATAAATAATATCTTATTACTTACAATATCACTCCAAGTTCCAAAGTTTCTTAAATCAATTTCGGTTATATAATTATAGGAATAGTTACAATTTTTTCCTTTAAAGCTTTCGTTAAGTTCATTACAAATTGATTTTGTTATAGCAAGCGTTGCTTTCCTACATACTTTTATTATCTTTTCATCATTTGGATTTTGAGGGATATGTGCTTTATATTGACATCCCTTTTAATTCGAAAAAAAAATTAAATAGTAATAATAATTAATAATAATTATAATTATAATAATAATAATAATAATAATAATATAATAATAATAAAAATGATAATATTAGTGTTATATTAAATAATTTAATTTATATTTTCATATCACTTTTTTTTCAACTTTTAAATAAAATAATTATAATATATTTTTAGAAATAAATTGCAATAATTACTTTAGATAGATAAAATGGATGAAATTTATAATTTTTTGTATTACAACATGAATTCCTGTTTTATGATATTATATATAAATTATGATATTAAAATTATTAATAAAATAACTTCAATTAAAATATTTGTATTTTTTTTTTTTTTTTCATTATATGATTTTTTGGAATATTAAATATTATCCATAAAATTCATTAATTGTAAATATATATACATGGTATATTCTCCTTCAGAAGAAACTTTTTCTTTTGGATGATATAAGCATGTAACTTGTTGTTCTGGATAAAATAAATTATTACAATTTCTACATTTAAAAGATTTAAATGAATTCCATATGCTATAATTATTATTAATTATTATTATTTGTATTTGCATTATTATTATTAGTATGAATATTGTTAGTATTATTAATTATTAATATTCTTGTTATGATTATAAAGTTTTTATAATTATTTAATAATAATATTATTATTATTTTTATTATTATTATTTTTATTATTATTTTATTATTACTATTGTTATATTAATTATAATAAATATATATTTTTTTATTATTTATTATTATTTAAGATAAATTTTATATTTTTATTATTTATTTATTATTATTATTAGTTTTTATTATTTGTTATTATTTATTATTTATTATTATTATTATTATTATTATTATTTATAATTATTTATATAAATAATACATACTGCCAATAAATTTCTTTAGCAGAATATTGACTGTTTTCAATTAAATTGACGATATATTCTGTGGCATTAAAATTTTCTTCCGGTTTATGGGTCATGACAATATTTCCATGAAAATCGATATAAGACTTTGCAAAGGGACAAAAGACCTTATACTTTAAATTATTGGCATAAAAACAGAAACAGTACTGACACCTACTGAAAGTAACGAATTTTTTCTCCAATAAAATTAAAAGTTGCTCCAATTTAAGTATATAGAACTGACTTTGGTATTAAAATAAATAGATAAATAGATAAATGAAAAAATTAATAAAAATAAAAATGAAAAATGAAAAAATTTATTAAAAATAAAATAATGTGAAAAAATAATAATAATAATAATAATATTATTATTATTATTATTACTATTATTATGTTGTTATCATGATATCATTAAATATTACTATTCATTTTTTATATATTATAATATTTATTATATAATATTATATAATAATTCTATAATTTTATTTTTGCTTTTATTTTTTTATTTTACTCTTTTTTATCTACTGTTGATGTTATCTTACTCTCATTACTCTCATTACCTTATAATTTTATCCTTTTTATCATTAATACTATCCAACTCTATTTCCGTAAATGAATTTAATAATCTTTTTTTTTTTTTTTTTTTTTTTTTTTTTTTTTTTTTTGTTTATTATTATTATAAAATTTTAAACATTAAGTAAAGTTAATACATTATTTATATAATATTTTAAATATATTTATAGATAAAAAAAATTTTTTTTTAAAAAAATTAATAATATTACTTTGTCAATAATTCATTATTAATACAGGTCATATCAAATGGAACTTGTAATTGATGATATAAAAAAAAGATGTATATTATTATGTATTATTATTATTCATATCATAAAATTATATATAAATTTAAATATATATATATATAATAAAAATAATATAAAAAAAAGTATAGATAAAAATGTAAATATATATATAAAGTCATTCATTTTTTTAATTGTATTTAAGATACTGTTATTTAAAAATAATTGTCATCTACTAAATGTTAAATAGCTTTTTTTTTTTTTTTTTTTTTTTTTTTTTAAAAAAAAAAAAAAATCCTTTACATAAATTACCATTTAAAATATCATTAATATTATCATGGAAATATTTTATACATTCTTTTTCAAGTTTTTCCATCCTCAAAAAATTTGAACTAATTAATATACTAATGACTGTTCTTTTAGCTATATTTATATATATATACATATATATTAATAAAAATATAAAATATAAAATAAAATAATTATTATTATTATTATTATTATTATTATTATTATATATTGGTTCTTTAAATAATTTAATAATAAAATTAATAAAATAGTTTTAAATAAATTTATATATATATTAAAAAAAAAAAAAAAAAAAAAAAAAATTATTATTTTTATTATATATATATATATATATATATTTATGCTTTGTTTTATTTTACTTAGTGCAACGTTTTTCTTCATTAAATAGGATATTAACCATTCAAATACTTCAATATCACAGTGAACATCAATTTCAATTTTTGAGTTATTAAGGATAGTTCCATTATTAATTTTATTTAGTAAAAATGATTCAAAATATTTCATTTCACTAAAGATTAATTTTCTGTCACATGAAAAATCTTTCTTTACTATTTTTGTATTTTTCAAGTTTTCGATTTTTTTTTTTTTTTTTTTTTTTTTTTTTTGAATTATTTGAAATAAATGATAGAATACATATTATTACGATTAATCTTTTATTATTATTATTATTATTATTATTATTATTATTATTATAACTTATTCCTATAAATATATATATATATATATTGTAACTTAAAAAAAAAAATAATTATAATCATTTAATCCATACCATTTCTGTTTTCGTCATAGACATGTATAATTAAAATATCTTTTTTTTTTAAAGTTTTTGAAAGTTTAATATTATCTATTGTGTTATTAAAATATATAAACAACATTTTATTTTTGGATTAAATGAATAATAATAATAATAATAATATATAAATACAGTAAAGTTAATACAGATTTTTTTTTTTAAAAAAAAAAATAAAAATAGAAATAATAATAATAATAATAATAATAATAATAAAATTATAAACAATCAACATTTTATAATTATGGTGATAAATATCAACATACTCAATAAAATAAATAAATACATATATTATAATTAAGTTTTTTGTAATCTACCTTTTTTAGTAAGATTTAATAGATTATTATTACTATTTTTAATAATATCAATATTATTATTTTTTTCAAATAGAGAGTTCCTAAATTTATAAAGATTATTTATATTTTCTGGTTTTTTTTTATCCGATTCTTCATTAATAATATTATTCATATATGTATTATATAAAATGAAACCAAAAATTATTTAAAAAATAATAGAAATTGAATATATAGTCATATTATATATATATTTTTTTTAAAAAAAAAAAAAAAAAATTATAAATTGATAAAAATAGGAAATGAATATATATAAAAATTAAAATTTTTTTATTGATAGTTATTGAACTTACCATTTATATGATCAGTTTTAGAGGTATTATTATTACTATTATTATTACTATTATTGTTATTACTATTAGTATTATCATTGACTTCATTATTATTAGTGTTATTAGTGGATAAATTAGTTTTGGAATTATTTGTCACACTACTATTACTTCTATTAAGATTTGTATTACTATTACTATTAACTAAGGTTGAAGAATTAGAGTGATAGCTTAATAGATCAGAATATAGCTCATTTTTACTTTCATTGGTTTTTATTGGAGGTTTATAAATATCTTTATTATAGATATTATTGATGTACTCCGTTCCATTTTTATTATTCATAAAACCTTTATTACTTATAGTATAAGATGATGAACTTTTCATTAAAGGTTTTCCATCGATTTGGAAACTATTATTGGATGATAATGGATTTTTTCTTGTTAAACCACTTGAAGATAATGCTTTTTTTTTTTTTTTTTTTTTTTTTTTTGGAAGTAATAATAATTATTATAATAATAATAATATATTATGATGATAATGATGATATTGTTATTTATTATATATTACATATTATATTAATTTTGTTAAAACTAATTTTACTTATATATATATGTATATATATTAATGATTCACCTGAATTTATCCTAGAACCTAAACTTGAACCAATTCTTTTATTTATATCAAAATTACTATCATTGTTATTATTATATTTTGAATCCGTTGATTTAAAAAGAGATTTACAAATCATACCACTATTTAGATCCTTTTTTATCGCCTTAGAATTATTACTTGAAAGCATTGAAAAAAAAAAAAAAAGTATTTCCTTTCTTTTTAAAATAAATTAATATTATTATAGTTATATATATTCTTTTTTTTATTTATTTAATTATTAATTACGAAAGATTTTTTTTTATATTAATAGATATCTTTTATATAATATATATGTTTTTTATATTAACTATATTTTTTATGTATTATAAATATTTTTTATATTACAGATAATTTTTTTTAATAATAACTGATGATATTTTTTATTGTTTCAAAATTAAAAAAAAAAAAAAAAAAAAAAAGTAAACTTAGTATAAAATTTTGTTTATAATTTAAAAATTTAAATATTTATAAAAAATATAAATATATACATATTTTTTTTTTTTTTTTTTTTTTTTTTAATTTATTTATCGACTACATAAATAAAAAATAATAATAATAATAATAATAATTTAATATAAATATCTCCAAATTCAAATTTTAAAAACTTTAATATTAATATCTTCATTACTAATTAAAAAAAAAATTAAAAATTAAAAATTAAAAATTGAAAAATGTAAAAATTTAATAAAATAAAAATAAAAATAAAAACATCAGAAATGTTTTATTTTTTTTTTTTTTTAAAGAAAAAATAAAAAATTTAGTAATAAGCAGTTTTTCATTTGTATAAATAATAAAAAATAAAAAGATAAAAATAAACTTAATTTTATTATTATTATTATTATTATTAAATTTATTTAATTCCTCTTATTAATATTTTAATATATAACTAACATTTATATAAATCATACTCTATGTAATCATCACACTTTAATGTAAAAGTCATATTTGAACTATACTTTACATAAATTATGATATAATAAATGATGTAATCATATATATATATATATTTACTATATACTAAACTACAAAAAAAAAAAAAAAAAAAAAAAAATTAATAAATTCATGGTGTCAGAATTATACAATTTAAAAAAAAAAAAAAAAAAAAAAAAAAATTAAATTTATAATATCATAATTTTATAGTTTATATAAAAGGTATAATAAACTCATAATATCATAATATCATAATTATATAGCTTTTAAAAAAATTAAAGAAATTTATAGTATTATAATTATACAGTTAATAAAATTAAAAAATTCAAGATAAAATAATTATAAAGCTTAAAAAACATTTAAATAAACTCATAGTACCATAGAATTTATAGAAAAAAAACAGGTATTTTTCTCTAATACATCTATTTATATATATTATAAATATAAATATATACACTTTAATTAAGATATATAAAAAAATAATTAATAATAAAATAAAATAAAATTTAAATTTAATAAGAATGTCTATTATTGGTTTACATTTTTTTAATGATATAATTATATGTAAATCGAACATAAATATAAATTTTTTTTTTTTATTATCATATAGTTAAGAAAAAAAAAAAAAGTTTTTTCTCTATATCTTGTATTTAGTTATTAAAAAAAAAAAAAAGTGATTAATAAATAATCAATAATAAAATAAAAAAATTTTTAATTTTTTTCAATTAAATTAATATTAAAAAAGAAACACCTTTATAAAAGTAATTAAATTTAAATATAGTTGAATTTTACATATATATAAAAGAGACTCTAAAATTAAAATCATAATTATAAACTAGTAATTAAAATTATTTAACATAATTATGCTAAATAACGATATAATTATTAATTCTTTTTTTTTTTTTTATTTTTTTTTTTTATTTTCAATTCTTTTTTAAATATTTTAATTATAAAATAAATATCATGGTTGATAAATATATAGATATGATGTTTAGTTGTATAATCTTTAATATTAATTATAAAAATATTTCATTATATATATATATATATATTTTTTTTGACTTTTATATATACACCTTTTGGGAGGTGTGCTTTTCGCAAAATGTGGCTTAAAATATTTTTAAAAAATAAACATATAAATAAATAACTACTTAATATTTGAAATATTTATATTTATTTTGAATAAAAAATTAGTTTATTCAATTTTTTTAATTAGAAAAAATAAAATATTTATTTATTTATTTATTATTTATTATTTATTATTTATTATTTATTATTTATTATTTATTATTTATTATTTATTATTTATTATTTATTATTTATTATTTATTATTTATTATTTATTATTTATTATTTATTATTTATTATTTATTATTTATTATTTATTATTTATTATTTATTATTTATTATTTATTATTTATTATTTATTTATTATTTATTATTTATTTATTTAAAACTATTTTATAATAAAATATTTTGAAATTACTTATTTCAAAAATGATTTTTATTATTTATTTAATTATTTATTTAATTATTTATTCATTTGTTAAAAAAATTAAATAATGTGGCAATTAATTAAAAAATTTAGGCCACATTGCAAAATGCATAATTGTGAAGTGATACACATTCACACCTTTTTTATTTACAATATCATATATATATATTTATATATAAATACAACCTATCGTCATTTAATATTCAATACGTAAGGATCACTCAAGTATATTTTTGTATTTCACATCCACAAGTTCTTGTAATTAACCACACAAATTCTGTGTCTATCTTTGTTTCTTAATCTCTAAGCAAGGGTAGTACTGAATGAAATCCCTTGACATTCGTTTCCGTTGAAATGTGGCTTGGATCAAGTCAAGGAATTATGAGTTTTTGCTTTTCATAAAGATTGACGAAACAGATACAATTAAGTTCCGATCAATTAATTAAATTTATTAATGTATTATAATATTATTTGCTCATCCTAAGTACCACAGAACCTTAACACATGGCCTGAGTATTGTCCGAGATAATATGTAAATCATACTTACCATGAAGAGCAAACTTCCAACTTCATTTATAGGGAAAACCCAGTGTAGGGTGAAAATATCCCATATTAAGTAAGGAAGCATACAAAGTACTACCAGGATAAAATCTGAAAAAACTTTTATATATGTATTTTAAATTAATTAATATTTCATTTCTTTTAAAATAATAACATAATAATAAAAAAAAGATAACCTATTCTAAAATCATCTTATTTTATTATATATAATTAATTAATTATTTATTATACATATTATTAATTTATTTATTTATTAATAAATTATTTTCATATTAATAATATAAATAATATTAATAATGTTTATTAATAAAATCATTTTTTATTATTAGAGAATGTAATCTAGATTAGGATATTCTAACCAATCATTAAATAAAATCAATGAAATTATCTTATTATAGATTAATAATATATATATTATTCCATTTTTTTTTGTTTTATTGTTATTTATTATATAAAAAAGATATTATATTACATATAATCATTTTATAATATATTTACAGAAATGATAAAAATAATTTTTTATCAAATAAATAAATTAATAAATACATAAATATATAAATAAACAAATAGATAAATAAATAAATAAATAGATAAATAGATAAATAAGTATAATAAAATAGAGTAAACCCTGAATGGCATAAATTGCTTTTGTCTATTAAATATAAATTATATTGCAGTGTAATGAAAAAAAAAATAATGAAAACTTATTTGTAAAACAAACCGAAGTTTCATATTAAAACTTTTTCTTTAAATAAATTAATATTTTATAATAATAAATCATTATACTATTGTTATCAATAATATAGAGTTAATAGAAAAAAAAAAGTAATAGTAATAAAATAATATTAAACTAGAAAAATAATTAAAATATTCTTATTTTGTTAGTTTTGACTGTTAGTCAATTTCATTTATATATTAAGTATGTATATACATGTATAAAGAGTTTTTTTTAAGTTATTTCTTATAGAAAGAAAATTCTTTCTATAAAGCAAGTAGATAAGAACAAATTACCAGGCTTCAAATATATATTTAAAAAGCATAATAATCATATTATTATTAAATTTTTTAATTTTTAATTATTATTCCATATTCATATATTTATCTATCTATATATTTTTATTTTTTAGGTTTTATTATTATTATTATTAACTAAAAGAATTGTGATTTCGATAGGATTAATATCCTATATGTATATATATTTTTTTCATTTTAATTAATTCAGATAAAGAAATATTGTTAATGAATAATACTTCTTTATATCATTCTAATTAAATATTTATTTTTATTAATAAAATTTTATTTCTATTTCTGTTCATTAAAAAAAATATATATAAAAATAAAAAATTAAAAAAATATTCAAAAAAAAAATTTTTTTTTTTTAAATTAAACTTTAATTCTTTTTTAATAAAAATACTTTAACATAAAAAATTGATAACTTTTTTTTATTATTTAAATAATATAAAAAGAAAGATGTAATTAAATTTTTTATTAAATGTAACAATATAATAATAATAATAAAAATAAAATAATGAATATAATTAAAGCATTTTTTTATATATTTATTTTTATAAAATTATAATTATATAATATATAATGGAATAGATGCAAAAAAAAAATTTTTTTTTATTTTATTTTAAAATTATTACGTAATAACTATATTAGCTATATAAGAGACTCCATATTTTCTAATTAGAGTCTAATTTCAATAAAAATAATTAGAATAAAACATATCTTTATAAAATATAAAATAAAATAAAATAAAAAAGAAAAAAAAGTAAAATTTAAAATTATAAAAAAAAAATTAACGAAAAGTTTAAAGAGAGTTATTATTAATCATTAGGAATTGTTAATTATAAACCAATAGTTATTTATTTATTAATAGTATTTATTACTAAATACATCCATTCCAAAAGGTATATCTATCTATTTTTTATTTTTATATTTTATTTTATTTTCTTTTCTATTTATTATTTATTTATAAGAAAGATAAAAAATAGAAATTTATTTAATATAAATATTTTATAATTGTTAACATTATTAGGTTGATAAAAGCATTATATCATATTTTAATTATTATAATAAAAAATAACCAAAATAAAAAAGGATAAAAATAATAAATAAAGAAAAAAATAATAAATATGGAAAAAGTTTAAAAAATAAATTCATAATCATAATCATAATAAATAATAATTAATAATTAAAATTATTATTTATTTAAAAAAAAAGTAATCTAATGATCCTGATCTTTTTATTATTATTATTATTATTTTTATTATTATAATTTTTATAATTTTTAATTATCCTCTTTTTTTTTTTTTAAAATTTTTTTTTTTTTTAAAAATTTTATTATTATTAATATATAGAAATGAATTATTTTATATTATATTAAATGAATTAGTTATTTAAAATTGACATGATAAAGTAACACTATATAATATAAATTTATAGTTTTATTATTATATAGATCTATATATATATATATTTTTTTTTTCTTTTAAAAAAATTTAAGATATACAAATAATAAAAAGAAGAAAAAACATTTTCTTAATAAATTAAATATGGTTCTAGTATTGTATAAAGTTATTTAATATTTATTTTATTTTATTTTAAGTAGTTATTCCACCAATTCAACAACTTTTATATATATATTTTATTATCTATTAAGAAAAAAAAAGTTTGACTTTAATTTATAAATAATAGATAATGATGAAAAATTATTTATATTTATTTAAATTTATATTATCATATATTATCTACTATATATTAATAATATATTAATATATAATAATATATATTAATATATAAAAATAGGAAAAAAAATTTTATTTTAATATTTTTATTATATATTTTTATTTGGTTCGATCTTACACATTTCATTCTACATTGCCATATAGTACTCCTTTTATTTCCTTAATTACTAATACTTATTATTATTATTATTATTATTATTATTATTTTTTTTTTTTTTTTTTTTTTTTTTTTAAAATATTTGAACTTATCTTAATTAACTATTATAATAATTAATAATATTTTTGTCCTTTATTACTGTTTTGTAAATATTATTAATAAAAAAATTTTTACTAATAATTATAATTAATTTTTCATCTATAAAAAGAATTATTTTACATTTTATTAATTTTTTAGATATTATATTTCTATGGAAAAAAATCTCTATTAGTATTATTATAAATATATTTTTTTAATAATTATTACTGTATTATTATTATTATCTATTATTTATATTATTTATTATTATTATTATTTTTTATTATTATTAATTATTATTATATATGAGTATCAAAAATAAATAACTTTTAATTCAAGATTAATATTTATTTTAAAAATCTATATATCTTTATTTTAACATTTAATTTTTTAATTTTTTATTTTCAGGTTTTTTCGTTTTGAAAATTTTATAAGATGATAAAAGTTGATAGATTTTATTAATATATATTAATTTATATTAATTTTAGATTGTTATATATTTAATTGATTATTTTAATTTAATATACGTTTTCATCTAAGAATTTTACATTTTCTAATTTGATTTTAATATGATTGGTTCAAATGATAATATCTTAAAATATATTGGCTATTCAAATTTTAATTTTCTAATATGTATAAAAATGAAATTTCCACCTTACTCTTAACTCTTTACACAATCTATAATTATAAAAAATTTTTATTTATATTAAATTTAAATTTTTTTTAATTAATTATTAAAATAATATCTTATTATATTTAATATTATTAATTAAAAAAATCAAATATAATTTTTTTTATATTATATTAATTTCAAAAGAAATATTATAAAATGGTTAACGATCTTTCTTTAATTAAGAATAAGAAGGCTCTTGCTTGGATTAAGGAACAAATTGCCTTATGTACCCCAGACAATGTCCACGTTATGGACGGTTCTATTGAAGAAATTAGAGAACTTAACGAATTACTTGTTAAGAAGGGTACTTTCATTAGACTTAATCCAGAAAAGCGTCCAAATTGTTTCTATACCCGTACCAACCCAGGTAAAAATTAGATTAAAGAACCAAAGAAAAAAAAATAGAATTGCAGTATAAAAATAAAGTTGAAAAAGGAAAGAAAAAAAGCAAATATTAAAATAAACAATATAGAAAAAAAAAGCAATAACGGTCGTAAAGATGGAAAAATAAATTATGAAAATAATATAATTAAAATAGTATTCAATAAATAAGTAAATAAATAAAAAAAAAAAGAAAAAAAAAAAAAGGAAAAATTTAATAACAAATAATATATAATATTAAATTATAATTTTTTATTTTTATTATTTAAAAAATAAATAATTTAAAAAAGAAAGTAATAAAATATGAAATAGTATGTATATATGAATATGTTACAAATTGTGGAAATTATTTTTTTAAATTCCTTTTTCCTTATAAAAATAGGAATAGAATAAATTTAAAAAAAAAGGAAATAAATGTACTAAATAATATTAATAAATTTAATAAAATAGGTGATACTGCTCGTGTTGAAGCTGCTACTTTCATTTGTTCAAAGAAGCAAGAAGATGCTGGACCAACCAATAACTGGATGGAACCAACTCAAATGAAGAAGAAGCTTCATGCTTTAATGAAGGGTTGTATGAAGGGAAGAACCATGTATGTTATTCCATTCTCTATGGGTCCAACTGGTGGTAAGATTTCCCGTATTGGTATTGAAATTACTGATTCTGGTTTCGTTGCTGCTAACATGAGAATTATGACCAGAGTTGGTACTGAAGTCTTAAAGGTTTTAGGTACTGATGGTGAATTCGTCCCAGCTTTCCACTCTGTCATTTCTCCACTCGAACCAGGTCAAAAGGATATTCCATGGCCATGTGATCTTAAGAACAGATACATTGTTCAATTCCCAGAAACCCGTGAAATTATTTCTGTTGGTTCTGGTTACGGTGGTAACTCTCTTCTTGGTAAGAAGTGTTTCGCTCTTCGTATTGCCACTGTCTTATCTCGTGATGAAGGTAGATCTCTTGCCGAACACATGCTTGTTCTTGGTATCACTAGTCCAGAAGGTAAGAAGCACTACATTACTGCTGCTTTCCCATCTGCTTGTGGTAAGACCAACCTTGCTATGATGAACTGTTCTCTTCCAGGTTGGAAGGTCACTGTTGTTGGTGATGATATTGCTTGGATGAAATTAAACAAGGATGGTAGATTATATGCTATTAACCCAGAATCTGGTTTCTTCGGTGTTGCCCCAGGTACTTCTGAAGAATCTAATCCAAATGCCTTACGTACTTGTGAAAAGGATGCTATCTTCACTAACGTTGCTCTTACTACTGATGGTGATGTTTGGTGGAAGGGTCTTACTGACCAACCACCAGCTAACGCTATTACCTGGAAGGGTAAGAAGTGGACCAGAGGTGTTGATGATCCAAAGGAACTTTGCCATCCAAACTCTCGTTTCACTGCTGATATCAGTAATTGTCCAGTTGTTGATCCAGCTTACCATAACGCTCCAGATGGTGTCCCAGTTGATGCTATTATCTTCGGTGGTCGTCGTGAATCCGTTGTTCCATTAGTCTTCCAATCTCGTGACTGGAACCATGGTGTTCTTCTTGGTTCTTCTGTTGCTTCTGAAAGAACTGCTGCTGCTGAAGGTAAGATGGGTGAACTTCGTTTTGATCCATTCGCTATGTTACCATTCTGTGGTTACAACATGGCTGATTACTTTGCTCACTGGCTTAGCTTCCCAGGTAAGACTGACCCAGCTAAATTACCAAAGATTTTCCATGTTAACTGGTTCAGAAAGGAAAACGGTAAATTCTTATGGCCAGGTTATGGTGACAACAGTCGTGTCTTAAAGTGGATCTGTGAAAGATGTGATGGTGTTGTTGGTGCCGTTGAAACTCCAATTGGTTACCTTCCAGCTGCTCAAGATCTTGATTTATCTGGTTTAGATATTGACTTAGAAACCATTAAGAAGTTATTATACGTTGACTGCAAGGCCTACTTAGCTGAAGTTGAAAAGATCAGAAAGTACCACAGTATGTTCGGTAGCAAGTATCCAAAGGCTTTAACTATTGAATTAGATAACTTAGAAAAGAGATTAAAGCAACAAATTAACAAGTCCAAGCTCTAAGCTGTAAATACCTTTATAGAATATCTATCATTTTTTTTTTTTTTAGAATAATTTTATTTTTATTTTTTATTTCTTGAATTATTTTTAAGAAATAGAAAATAATAAAGAAAATAATTTAATCTTTAATTAAAACGAAATAAAAAAAATAATATTTTGAAATAATAATAATAAAAAAAATTACATTAATAATAAATAAATAATATAAAAAAAGTTAATTTAAAAATAAAAAAAATAAAATATCATAAAATAAAAGACATAATTTAAAAAAAGTACACATAATAATAATCATAAAAAAGATGAAGTTAAAGCAACAATAATAAGCAAAATACCAATAAAAAACAAATTGTAAAAAGAAAATAAAACATAAAATTTAAATAAAAAAATATTAAAAAAAAAAAAAGAAAATGTAATTTTTTTTTTTAAGTTAATTAAAATAAAATATTTATATTTAAAAAAAAAAGATGTAATTATTTTTTTTTATTGTAATTCAATTTTTTATTTTATTTTATTTTATTTTATTTTTATTTTTATTTTTCTTTAAAAATAAAATAAAATAAAATAAAAAAAAAAATTGAATTACGCTAATACAAAAATTTTAATTTAATTAAATAAACATGCATATATATAATTAAAATTAAAACTAAAGAAAAAGGAAAAAGTACTAAATTATAATCATTATTTTTATTATTTTTATTATTTTATTTTTTATTTTATTTTATTTTATTAAAATTTATTTTTATTATTGATTTAAAAAATTAATTTTTTATTTATTTATTTTTTTTTTTTTTTTGTGATTTTTTATGGTAGGTGAAATTAATGAAAGATGAATATTAATTGAGGAAGATTTCAAGACATTTTTATATATATATATCTAAAAAGAGGTGGGGTATTTCCCCGAGCAGGGGTGTACTCGATTTATGTATTTAAATCGCCTGCAAGGGGAATTAACTTTACTCTTATAAAGTAGATCCACAGTACTGGTGCAAAATAGTAGTAAAGTTATATTTTGTGTTAATTAATAACATTATGCGCAATGGTAATGTTATTGGTAAAATTTTTCTGGTGAACACTCACTGCGGAATACAATGGTGCATTTTTGGAACATTGTTAAATAAGTTACACCCAAGAATTAGTAATACATTTTCATTGTATTTCTATTTTCATGTAGTATTACTATTCTCATGTAAGAATCTATTGTATTCAATTGTATTTCAACTTTATATTTCATGTATCACGTTGTAAGAGATTGATTCACTCTAAATCTTGTAGTAATTTATTTAACTCTTTACTAATTTTGTGCCATTTTATTTCATCAATTCAATCTTAGTCATTAAATACTTTATGATATTCAATTTAAATAATATACTGAAAAAAGTGCTAAATCAAATTATTTTTCAATCATTCAACAAACTACTAATTATCGAAATTATTTACTCCAAAAAGATATAAAATTATTACAATTCTCATTATACTCAAGACTTTATAATAAAAATTGACTTTTTTTTATTTTTTTTTTTTTTTAGTTATTAATTTTTAGTTTTTTATTACTATTATGGAAATCCAATTTATAAGAAATAAGAATTTCATTCTAAGAGGTTCAAGGTGCCACGGTATACCAATGGAGAATACGAAACTACTCTTTATCCGCGGACTTCGATCTTGGCCAGAAATCAAAATGAGAAGACATTTAAAGAAAACTCTGAATGAATTAAATGATAAGGTTTTATCAGTTAAACGTATTGCTAATTTTAATGATGCATTCTTTAAAATTAAAATAGTAGGTAATGAAGAAGAATTAACATCTATTACTGATTGTATTGTTAATAGTTTCAAACGTGCTTCAATTAACGTTATTAATTGTAGCAAAAGGAATCATAAATACAGTTTTTCTTCACTCGAAAGGAAACATTTTGCCTTATCAGAAAAAGTGAATTCATCTTATAATATCAACTTATTCACTACTTCAAATTCAAATGCAGATTCAAGTCAAAATTCAAATTCAAGTTCAAATACAGATTCATGTTCAAGTTCAAGTACAAGCTCAAGTTCAAGTTCAAGTACAAGTTCAAGTACAAGCTCAAGTTCAAGTTCAAGTACAAGTTTAAGTACAAGTTCAAGTACAGGTTCAAGTTCAAGTTCAAGTCCAAGTTCAAGTACAATTTCAAGTTCAAGTTCAAGTACAAGTTCAAGTACAAGTTCAAGTTCAAGTTCAAGTTCAAGTTCAAGTACAAGTTCAAGTTCAATTTCAAATTTATGTTTAAATTCAGTTTCAAGCTCAGATTCAAATTCAAATTTCAGTTCAATCAATTATAATAATTTCAATAATATTAATAACACTCATATTAATAATAATACAGTTAAAGAATTTTCTCTATGTGTCAGTTGGAATACTAATGGATGGAACTTTGATAAAAAAGACAGTGTTGAATTCTTTATTTCAATGTACAAACCACTTTTCTTATGCTTTCAGGAAACAGGAAATGGTTCAGGTTCTAGCAGTAAATATCCATGTCGAGTATCATTAAAAAACTACAAACATTTCTTCAAAAAAGCTAATAATGAAATTCCCGGTAAAAGAGGTCTTTATATTGGGTTTCATAATTCTTGTCAAGCCTCTCTTGAAAACAACACTTATGAGTATATTATTTCCTTGTATACTTATAATTTTTGGAATTTCACTAAATGTTCTATTGGTAATGTGTACGTACCTCATAGTGGCCATAGCCTTCATGCTAGAGCTGCTAGAATTGAAATATTGTCTTGGTTAAATAGTCACTCTTCTCATCCTTCAATGTTGGTTGGTGATTTTAATTTACCTACTGAGAAATTAAGTAATTTGCTCTCTAAATTTAGTAATTGGAAAATTCTTCCCTTATGGGGCTCCCCAATTTCATGGAGTAGAGGTAATAGAGAATCTGATATAGATCATGCGATTGTCAATGATCATATGTTAGATTTACTTTCATATGGTACTTTTATTGACTTTCCCCCCATTTCGGATCATAAACCTTTATTAATAAAAGGTAAATGTTTTTCATCAGTTAATTCAGATAATTCTTTCTCTCTGCCTAAAAAGACAGTTAAATGGGATAGATTAAAATGTATAAATGAAAAAGAATCAATTTTTGACAACAACTATTTTAGTGTATTAGAGGAAGTGATTCCAGATCCTAATATTAGTATTGATGATATTTCTAAGAAATTTATTTCAACTTCATTTAATATTGCTAAGGAACTTAATATCACGTCAATTTCAGAAGTTCGAAAATCTTTTTTTCATATGTCGCAGAAAATATTTAATTTGCAAAAACTCAAAATGAAATTATATAAATCCATTAAAAGAAGAGGTTCTTATCATAATTTAGATGAATTTGAAGAATTAATTGATAAATATAATAGAATGTGCAAAATTATTCATCATATGTGTAATATTTATAGGAAAACTGAATACCAACATTGGATTAATACAGGATGTGAATATATGAAATCTCATAACCCTAAAAAAGCTTAAAACAACAGCAAAAGTAGATAAATTTAAAAATATGTCAAATTCTCCAGTAAAGGACAAAAATGGTAAACTAGCTACTTCTACTAAAGAACAGTTAGAAGTATGGCACAATCACTATAAAAAACTTGCTTCAAGCCATTCTGATATCAATAGTGCATTAATCGAATGGTATAATAAATTTTCCAATGGAACAATTAGGTATACGAGACGAGACACAATGAATGGGATATAAATCAAGACATCAGTATAGAAGAAATTAGAGAAGCAATTTTGGCTACTCCAAATTTTAAAGCTTCAGGCCCGGATGGAATTCCTATTGAATTTTATAAAGCTTTAATTCCTCCGGATGACGAAAATTCAGTAAATAATTCTTCTTCTGGTTTAAATTGTTTACAGAAGATATACTCAAGAATTTGGAATGGAGAATTTCCTAGCTCATGGAATGAAGCAAGTATTATATCTATTCCTAAAAAAGGAGATGATCTATCTGATTGTGACAATTATCGAGGTATCTCTCTGATTAACAATGGTATTAAACTCATTTCGAAAATAGTCTCCAAAAGAATTTCAGAATATGGACTTAAAAATAATTTTATTAGGCCAGAGCAATTTGGATTTCGTACTAAAGAAGAATGTGTTAGTTTATTTATTTCAATTCGAGAAATTTGTCAAAGGCGTAAAAATGATAATAAAGAAACTTACCTAGCTTTTCTAGATTTAAAAAAGGCATATGATTCTGTTCCAATAGGTAATATTTTATATAAATTAGATGCTTTAGGTATTAGAGGTAAATGTTATCAATTTATAAAAAATCTATATTTGACATCCAAAGCTAGTGTTAAAATTGATGATCAATATTCGGAATCTTTTAATATTATGAAAGGAGTTAGACAAGGTTGTCCACTATCACCAATTCTTTTCAATCTTTTTATTAATGACATTTTTAATGATGTTTCAGAACTTGGAATTCCTTTAGGCGAATCTAGATGTTGTGGTGGACTCTTTGCAGATGATATTGTTCTATGCGCACCGTCAAGAACTAAGTTGAAAAAAATGCTTAAGAAGGTATATGAATGGGCTAAATTTAATATAATGAATTTTGGAATTAATAAGTGTGCAACGATGGTGATTCGACCAGACACACCTCTTTTTCAAAATAAAAGAGAT
>JACVTC010000128.1:412500-437500 GCA_016946835.1 Neocallimastix lanati (nom. inval.)
CTTTTTACATTTTTTTTTTTTTTTTTTTTTTTAAATAAAAAATAATATTAAATAAATTAAGTAATTTTGCTTGTTATTATAATAATAATAATTAATTGTAATAATGATATATATATAAAATATATATATATATATATATATTTTTTTTTTTTTTTTTTTTTTTTGTTTGGTTGTTTGTTTGTTTATATGATTGTATGAGAAAAAAAAAATTATTGATTATATCAATATATAATTAAATAATCTATGATTTATTATGATTATTATTACTTTTTCAATTTAATATAATTTATATAAAATTGTATCATTATAATCTTATCATAATTATTAAAAATGATAAAAATGATGGATATACAATATATATATATATATATTATTATTATTGTTACTTTTATTATTATTATTAATTATGAGGTGAAAACGTACGCCATTTATTTTATTGTTTTGTTAATAATAATATATTATGAATAAAATAAATTTTTAAAAAATATACAGATATATATATATATATATATATATATATTTATATATTATATTTATTTAGTTTGTGAAGGTATATTATATTTTGTAATCCATGGATGAGTTAATACTTTGGATAATGGTAATCTTTTTTCTGGATCGTGTTGTAATAACTATTTATTTAGTATTATAATAAATTATTAATATAAATTATTATTATTATTATTGTTTTTGTTGTTATTGTTTTCGAGTTTATAGTAATTAGGTAAATATAAATATTTAAATATTTGAACAAATTAATATTATATATAATAAATATTATAAAAAATAATTGTTTAATATATATATATATATATATATGTATTTTCTTTTACTTTATTATTATAATTATTATAAATGTAGTTTTTAGTATTGTAATTCTACATACTCTTTTAATTAAATCTTTAGCTTCAGGTGAGATAGTATCAGGTATTCTTAAATCAACTTGGGCAATTCTTTTATAAGTATCACGTTCCGGTGCTTCAAATGGTGGAACACCCACTAAAAATTCATAACACAATACGCCTAAACTCCAAATATCTACAGCAGCTGTATGATCTTTACCTTCCACCATTTCTGGTGGTAGATAATCCAAGGTACCACACAATGTTTTCCTCCTACTATTTATATATTATTTAATTAATAGGAAAAGAAATTTAGATAATGTAAATAATTTCAATTTTTTTTTTTTTTTTTTTTTTTTTTTTTTTTTATATTTTATTTCTTTATTTTTACCTTGAATTTGAAGTATGAACAGACCATCCAAAATCACCAATTTTTAATTCTCCATTATAACCTAATAATAGATTTTCTGGTTTAATATCACGATGAATAACATTACGCTTATGTAAATATAATAATGCAGTAGCCATTTGTTTAATATACTTTTATATATGATAATTATAATATATTGATGAATTATTTTATTTCAACAATTAATATTATTATTTAAAACATACAAATAAATAGAAAAAAAAAAAAGAATTCATTGTTAAGAAATATATTGTCGTAATTATATATTTGTTTTATTAATAAAAACAAAATAAACAGAATAAAAAGTGAATATTATTTTAATTTTATTATAATAGTTTTTTGTGAAATAGGTTTTTATATATATAATTGATTATTTTTAAAGGATGCAATAAATTTGAATAAAGAATTATTCAATAAGGATTAAGCATATATATATATATATATATATAATGAATAGGAATTAAATAAAGATTTGTATATATTATTATTATTATTATTTTTATATATATTCCAATAATTGATATGATTTAAAGATAAAACAACAACTTACTTTTGATGCTTCTTCTTCTGTAAATTTTCCTTCATGTCTTAGTTTTTTGTAAAGTTCACCATTAGCTGCATATTCAATAATTAAATAAACACATTTCTTATCATAAAAATATCCATATAATCTAATAATATTTCCATGTCTTTAGATAGTGTTGAATAATATCCATTTGTTTTATAATTATATCAATAATTAATATTTGTTTTATTTTCAAAAAAAAAAAAAATAAAAAAATAAAAAAATATATATAATATAATAATATATATACAATTAATATACAATTAAATAAAAAAAAGTTTTTAATATAATTATATAAAAAAATAAAAAAAAAATAAAAAAAAAAAAAAAAAAGATATCAAAACTAATTATTATTATTATTATTATTATTATTATTATTATTATTATTATTATTATTATTATTATTATTATTATTATTATTATTATTATTAATTCTTATTTATAATAATTATTATACCTTAAGTGGGATTGAATTTCAATTTCACGACGAAGTTGTTTTTCAATTTTTGCACTAGCTAATTCACTTTTATGTAAAACCTTAAGTGCAACAATGTAACCTGTTCTTTTTTCACGGGCTAAATAAACTCTTCCAAATTTTCCCTTTCCTAAAGCTCTTCCTACTTCAAAATCATTAATGGTCCATCTTTTTTCTTGAGTACTTTTAAAAGTATTATGAATTTAAAAATAAAATTTGTATAAAAATTTAATTTAGTAATTATAAATTTGATTTGAAATTTAAATATATAATTTACAAATTAAAATTAGAATAAAAAAGAAAAAAGTACAATAATGTACTTATATATATATATATATGTATTTATGGATATTATATATATATTAAAAATTTTTAATAATAGTTAAAACAATATATAGTAAGAAAATATAATATAATTACGATGATTTTGCTTCGACTTTTGGTTTATGTAATTTCTTTGAATAATAATAAAAAAAAAGAATAAAGCATATATTCATTATTATAAATATATTTAATCATTGGTGACCATATCTTAATATATAGAAATAATAATATGCTTTTCTAATAATGTATAATATTTTTTTTTTTCCTCTTTACCTTTGGTGAAAGTTTTTTTAAATTTTGAATTGATTTATCTAATGTATACTTCATTTTTTTTTTTTTTTTTTCTTTTAATTATTTGTAAATATTTAAAAGAAAATAAATATGACAAATAAATTATTATTAATGTTGTTATTTTTTATTTTTTAATTCTTTTTGTTTAATAAAAGGTTTTAGTATTGACAATAATTATAATAATAAATAAATAAATATTTTTAAAGCAAGAGATAAAAAATAATAGAGAAAGAATAAAAAAAAAAAAAAAAAAATTAAATCAATATTTCTTTCATTTGATTTGTTTTATTAAATACGCGTTTTAAATATATATTATAATTTTTTATATTTATAGTTATTTAATAAGAATATAAAAAAAAAAAAGGAAGAATGAAGAAAATAAAAGAAAACAAAAGAAAACAAAAGAAAATATAATATGTCATGTACTTTAATGATTATTATTATTTATAGTTTTTTTTTTTTTTTTTTTCTTTCTTTTTTTCTTTTTTTTTTTTTAAAAAAAAAAATATAAAATTGTTTAAATTGGCCCTGGAAGGTTCATAATTATCTTTTTTTTTTAAAAAAAAAATTTTATTAAAAATACAAACAATATATATAATTTATATAATTAAAATTATATATTAATCATGTTAAATATTTAACTTAAATAAAAGTAATCCACATGAATAAAATAATTTTTTTTATTTTATTAAAGTGATAAATATGTTGATGAAAAATAATTTTATTATTATTTCATTATCATATATTATTTCATATAACCTTAATAATAATAATAATAAAAAAAAAAAAATAAAAAAAAAAAAGGTGATGTTTATGAAATAATATTAAAAAATAGTAATAAAATATTTTTATTTAAATATAAAAATATTAATATTTATTTTTTCTTTTAGTATAAAAAATACTAATAATATATATAAATTAATAAAATTTTTTAATTAAATAATTAATAAATAAATTATTAATATAATAATAACAGAAATAGATTGATAGATAGATAGATGTAAAAATTGACAGATAAGTAAAATAAATCAACGCTTAATTATTAATCTTTGAAAAATAAACTTCAATTATTTAGGTGAATGACAAAAATTAAAATGGTTGTATTTTTTTATGATTATCTAGATTGAAAAAACAATTTTTTTTATATTGGTTACACGAATCTCGAAAAAAATGAATGGAAAAAACCTTTTATATACATTTAAAATAACTAAAAAAAAATTATTATGACAGGAGATAAAAATAAGCTACTATAATAATCCTATCCTATTTAAAATTTTTTGAGTATTTTTATGATGTATAAATATATAAATAAATGTATTTTATAATTTTTTTATATAATATCATCACCAAATATTGAATAATTAAAATATTTTATTTTAAATGAAATTTAAATAGATAGTTGAGTCCTTTTATTATTTATTTTTAGATGTTTTAAACTATATTTTTTAAACATTAAATTATATAATAGGTATATATAATATTAAATACAATGGATAAAGAAGTTGTAAAAATATTTTTTAATATCATTTTAATAGTTTAGAATAATACAAATCATACCCTAAAGACCGACATTAAATAATATATTGTGAAAATAATTTTTTCTTATATCATCATTTTAATAGTTTAGAATAACACAAATCATACTCTAAAGACCGATATTAAATAATATTTCAATGAAATTATCTATCTTAATGTATTTTAACTGCTTTATTAATTCCTATTAGCAAAAGATACCCTACTTTGCTTGATATTAATAATTAAACCAATGAAGTTTTTTTAGTTTAGAAAGTGCTCTATTTTTATTTTTTTTTATATTTTTATTTTTTTTATATTATTATTATTTTTTTTTATGATGGAGACTCCACGTATAAAAAATAGACATCTATTTAGGAGTTTATAAAAATACCAACTATGAGAGGAAATTTTCTTATAGATGACTGGAACTGAATCAATAAATTAAATATATTTTTTTCAATTTTTATTATGAGCAGTATATCTATTAAAAAAAAAAAAAAAAAAAAAAAAAAAACTTAATAAAAAGAGAGCTATTTCAAACCACTTAAAAATACTTTATTTGTCCTTTTTTTTTTTTTTTTTTATATCAATCTTGATATTAATTAGTTATTATAAATAAATAATAATATTTATATATATATATTTATTATATACAAAATTATATGTAATTTATATTTCATTATTAATTTTTAAATAATTATAATAAAGATCATATAACCAATAAATAAATATTATTATCAATTTCTATTTTATACACATAAGATGGATAGACTTGAAATGGATTATTTTGTATATAAATAACGATTTTTTTTTTTTTTTTTTTTTTTTTTTTTTTTTTTTAAATTTATCAAAAGTTATGTTTTTACTATGGTGTTATTATAATTATGAATTGAGTAATAAAAATCATTTGTTATTTGTTATCATATCAAATTAAAAATAGTGCAATATATTTAAAAAATTTATTTTAATTTAGAAAAAAATATAAAATTAAATTGGTAAAGCTGTTACTAGTTATTAAAAAAAAAAAAAAAAAAAAAACATTTTTTTTATGATACTATAATAATTAATTGAAGTAAATAAATATCACACTTATTGTTTTAATTATATTTAAATTAAAAAACATGCAAACATGAAGATAAATAGTTTATAAGCTTTATTTCAAAACCTTTTTAAACAAATAATTACATAAATTTTAGGCGATATTCATTAATTTTTCTTCTTTTTGTTTTATGATTTAGTTTATATTTTAGAAATAATTAATTATGTTATATAATTATTTTCGTTTTTGTTTTTATTTTCATTTTATTTTATTTGTAATTATATGAATATTTAAAAGATATCTGTTATCTGTACTTTTTTTTTTTTTTAAATATATATATATATCCTTTTTTTTTTTTTTTTTTTTTTTTTTTTTTTTTTTTTTTTTTTTAGACTAGGAATAAACTTTATTTAATAATATTTTTTTTTTTAAAAAAAATACATGAAGTTTAAATACATGAAATTTTTTTTTTATATTAATATTAAAAAACTACGTTATGAGATTCGAGGACGAAAAGGCCTCTAACTCTTCCCATTCATCGAAGATAACTCCATGTGGATGAAAATTATCATTCGAATCTGTATCAGAATTTCTTCTTTGCCTTATCGTTACGACGTTTTTTTAGAAATAATATTTAATATTTCCTTTTATATCAAAAAATATAATTAAATTTTTTATTATTATTATACTAATTTTTTATAAATGTTAATATATAATAATTTAGATCATTCCATAGTATTAACTATTTTTTTAAATTTTTCTTTGTTTATTCTATATTCTTATTATTATAATACTAATAATATTAATTATATATATATATATATTTTTTTTTTAAATCATTATACAAATTACTATAAATATTATTATGTTGAAATATTTATATTAATTTTTAATACATTAAATATTTATTATTATTTAACATAGTTTTAGTAAACTATATATAATTTATCCTGAATTCATAAATATACATACATATATACATATATATTTTTTAAATAATCGTATACTTTAACATTTGAGGATATTTTACAATATTAAAAAATAAAGTATACGATTATTTATTACTATAGTTATTAAATATATATAAATAAGTATTTATATTAATTTATTGAAAAAAAAAAAAAAAGAGTATATTATAATTTATCTATTGAAAATTCTTAGTTTTAAAATATTATCATTAAATTAATAAAGTTTAATGATATTTTAAAACTATTTTTTATATGATTGTCAAGTATTAAATATATATATATATTATTTTAATAAAAATCTAATTGTTTATTTTTTTTAAAAAGAAGAGAGACAGTGAAATGTTGAAATTAACTGAAATAATTATTAATTAAGGAATATTGTAATATTGTATTATGTATTATTTTTGTTTAAGTATTTAAAAATTTTTTTATTTTTTTATTATAAATTTCATATATGCCAAAGCAATAATATTATTTAGTTTATTTATCTTCATTTCTTTTCACTTTTATACAATTTTTTTAATGATATTTTTTAAATTAAATATATTAATTAATTATGGTATATTATTAGATCAATTAAATATAAACCTTTAAAAAAAAAGTTAATTTTTATATATAATAACAATTTTAAATTTTATTTAAAATTAAACACTATTTAATAAATAAATAATTTTAGAGAGAAAATTTTTTATTTTTCTTCCTCTAAAATTATTTATTTATTAAAAAGATATATTTTCACTAATATAATTCATAGAAAATAAAAATATCTAATTATATATTTATTTATTATTTTATTTTTTCATTTATCTTCTTCTTATTAAATCTCTCCTTTAAAAGTCCACTTTTTGTTTATTTTATTATTTATATCTTTTATACTATTATTTAAAGTTATTTAACTATTTTATTTTTTATATAATATTATAATATTAATACAAATTTAATAAATTTTAATATTCTATTATAAATTAATAAAATAATATAATTTAACGTAGTAATAATTTAATACATTTTTATATATTTTGTATTTGTTTACTACAATAATTATTTGTAAATAATAATAATTAATAATAATAATTAATAATAATAATAAAT
This sequence comes from Neocallimastix lanati (nom. inval.), assembly GCA_016946835.1. Classification (NCBI taxonomy): domain Eukaryota; kingdom Fungi; phylum Neocallimastigomycota; class Neocallimastigomycetes; order Neocallimastigales; family Neocallimastigaceae; genus Neocallimastix; species Neocallimastix lanati (nom. inval.). The sequence goes on from JACVTC010000128.1 coordinate 420,018, forward strand.
GAGAAGAAAAATATTGATAATTGTATTAATATAAATTGATCTAAGGTAGTTTCATAGCAAATGATACTTTTTTTTATTTTTATAATTTTTTTTATTATTATTTTATTAGTATATGTATATATAACTAGATATATATCAATCATTTTAAAGATTATTTTTTACTATTCATATAACAAAATTATGAAATTAAAAATTGACTATGAAAGAAATATTAATTATTATTATCAAAATATCTTTTAATTTCTTAATTGGTATTAATAATTAATATTTCTTTCATAGTCAATTTTTATTTTATTTTTTTTTTTTAATAAAATTTTTTTTTTTTTGATTTATTTATTTATTTATTTATTTTTATTTTTATTTATTTTTTTTTTTGATTTTGTTAATAAGCCTTCATTAAATACATTACAAATATAAGTGGATATTATCTATAATGAAATAATTAAATTATTATTCTCTACTGAATTTATCTAATAATCAATAGATATTTAAGATAATTTCTATTCGAATATAGTTTATTTCAAAGAATGATATATCTATATATCTTTTTAACTAAATGTTATACAGTAAAAAAAAAATTAATAATTAATAATTATTATATAGGTTGAAGCAATAATAAAAATCTCACTATAACACAAGTAATTAATATTAATTTTTTCGATTTTTTAATTTTTTAATTATAATATTATTCCATATATTATAAATTTTTCATATAAATAAATTATGTATTATTGTGTATCAAAGATATATTCCTTTGTTGTCCCATAAAATAATAATAATAATCAATGACATTGATCATTGATTATTAATTATATTATTTATGCCGTTAGTAACAATAATAACAATCAATGATCAATAATCAATACTAATATTTATGTTGTTAGTAATAATAATAATAATAATAATAATAATGAAATATAAATTACTAAATAAATAATAATGAAATAATAAAAATAATAATGAAATAATAATGAAATAGTATAAATAATAATGAAATAGTAAAAATAATAATGAATAATAATGATTAGTAAAAATAATAATGAATAATAATGAAATAATAATAATAATGAAATAATAATAAAATAGTAAAAATAATAATGAATAATAATAGAAAAAATAATAATGAATAATAATGATTAATAAAAATAATAATAATAAATAATAATAAAATAATAATAATGAAATAATAATAAAAAACAGTAGGGATAATAAAAATGATTAATAAATATAGTAATAAAACTATAATAATACAATAGTAATAATGATGAAATAATAGTGTAACGATAGTAATAGTGAAATAAAAATGAAAGTGAGAACATTATTGAAAGAAAGGATAATAATGAAAGTAAAAATAGTAATGAAAATAAGAATAATAATAAAAAAATAAATAAAAATGGAAATAAGAATCATATTGAAAGTAAGAATAATAATAAAAGTTAAGAATAATAATGAAAGTCATAATAATAATAATAAATAAAAGTTTTTAAGAGTAATAAAAATAATTATAATAATTAATACATATTATTACATCCCCTGTTTCTTTCTATGTTATAACATATCATCCCTCCTGTATTTAACTCCAATATATTATTTGCTTTTTATTTTTTGAATATCACCAAATCTTTCAATTTGTCAATACAAAACTTTCCGAATAAATATAAAAAAAACAAAAAAAAAAAAACAATTTTTTTAATTTAAAATATATTAAAAAAAAAAGAAAATATATTATATAAATATTAATATAAATATATTAATAAATATATTAATAAATATAATAATATTTATTATCTATTTATTATAATATATATTAATTATATAATTATATAATAAAATAAATATATATATATTAATGATTAAATATATTATATTTCATTATTTCCTAATTCATGAATTTAAAAAATATAAACTTTATTTTTTATAAAATTCTTTCTTTTCTTTTTCCTTTCTTTTTTCTTTTATTTTAATAATACGGTTAACTTTTTATTATATTATATATAATAATTATATTCTAATATATTAATTATTTTATTTCTCATTTACAAATTAAAGTTTATATGAATCTAAATAAATAGTATAAAATTTGACAAATAATTTAATTAAATATATTAAATTCAATATATATAAATAATGGTTTATTTAATCTAATTGATTGTGTTATATATATTTATTAAATAGAAATAATGTATAATAAATTAATATGTAACTTTTTTATATTTTTATTTTTTTAAAAAGGCCTACAAAATATATTAAAAACTTTATTTTATAGTTTAAATGAATATGTATTCAATAGATGTGTAACTTTTATTATAAATAAAGTTATTTATTTATGTGTTCATTTATTTTTATTAAAAATAAAAAATAAATTTAATTAATATAAGAAAAAATTTTTTAAAGATTTTTTATATGAAAAATTATATAGACACAATAAAAATATATTGAATGAATGTAATATAATATATAATATAAATAATATATAAATATACAAATATATAAAATAATAAAATAAATAGCTAAGATATATAAATATATCATAATACATATAAAAATTTTAATTGTCACAAATTTTTATGTTCTTTTGGATGTAAATACACAAAGCTATTTATATTTATAATTATTAAAATTTTCTATTATGTATAATATAACCATTTGCTTTGTATATATATAAATATATATATACTTTTTTTTTTAATAAAAAAGAAATGGTTGTATGGTTGGAATAGAGTTTATTTTGCCAAAGATTTTTTTATTATTATTATATTATTTGGTTAATATGTTTAATAATATGAGAATTAAACATTGTTATTTTATTTTATTTTATTTTATTTTTTTTTTTTTTTTTTTTATTTTTTTTACATAAATAATATTTGAAAGATATATAATTCATCTACATCGTTAAAGTACAGTTCTTTTATTTATTTATTCTAAATATATTTATTTTTATATAACTAGTTAATAATAACATAATTTAATATGTTTAAAAGGATGAAATATATATATATATATATATAAAGTAAATAAATAAACTTTTATTGTTTTTCTATATACAATAGATAGTAATTATAAATGATAATGATTAACCAAATTTTATTTAATTAAGCTTTTTTTTTTTAAAATGATAATCTTTTGCTATTTGGTTTATTAATATCTTTCAATAATAATTATAATTATAATAATAATAATAATATATTTTATAAAGATATACTTAAAAGATGGTAAATTAAAACTTATTTTTAAGAGTTATATTGTTTGATCATTTTTTAAATTGAATTTGATTTCATTATAGCAATTAAAAAAAAATAAAAGTATCGATAGTAATAAGGACCCAGAAATAACAATAATATTATTTCTCATTTTAGTTTAGTATTAACTAAATCATTTATAAAAATAGTTTTAATAAAAACAATTATCTTTGTTTTTACTTTTATTAATAACTTATGTGCATTGCATTTTTATACATTAAATTTTTCTTATTAATTATTATAATTATTTTAATTATTATTTTAATTTAAGAATCTTATTTATTAAATTTATTAAATCTTTTTTTTTTTTTTTTAAATCATTTATTATATATATTTTATATAAAATATAATATAAATATTTGAAATTTATTGGTGATCATATATAATATATATAATATATAAAAATAAATGCCATAATTAAATAAATAAATTTAATCAATTTCTAATATATTATATTATCATATATTCAATAGAAAAAATATTTATTTAATATATAAATAATACAAAGCTTTTATTATTTTTTAAATTGAATAATATAATTGAATAAGTTATATACAATATAAATTGTATATATTATTTACAAAAATAAAATCAAACTATTTAGCAATAATAGAATAATAGAAATAATTAATAATATAGTAAATAATAAATAAATAAATAAATAGATAAATAATAAATAAATAAATTAATAAATTAATAAACAAACACACAAACAATTAAATAAATGAATAAATATATTAATAAATAAATCAATAAATATTAGATTATAATTAATTAAAATATTTGATTATAAATAATAATAAAATATATTAAATAGTTATTTTTTTTATTTCTTATTATTTTTTCTTTTTAAATATTCATATATGTTTCTTTCTTTTCATCGAGATAATAAATAATTTAGATGAAGAAAGAAATTACAATATAAATATTTATATAAATATATATTCAAAAAAAATATAAATATTTAATAAAATAATTAAATAAAAAAAAAAAAAAAAAAAAAAAAAAAAAAAAAAAAATCATAATTAGACTAACAAATAATATAAATAATATTTAAAAAAATATATATAATATATATTGTAATTAAAGCTTAATGAAAGGATTATTATATAAATATATAAATATTGTTTATATAAATTTTTATAAGAAATTATATTTTTTAAATAAATTATAAATTACAAGTACTAAACATAGAACAGAATCAAAGAAAGGAAATAATAAATATTTAATTTCATTTTTTTTTTTTTTTATTTTTAAATTTAATTGAGAAATTTAAACAAGGAGACAGTGAAAGATTAAAGTAGTTTAAATAAATTTAAAATATTTCTCCACTTCTAATTAATTTAATAAAGGGAACTCCTTTTCTTTATATATAATTGAAGTTTATAATAATAAAAATAATTTTTTTCTTTATTTTATTTTTTTCATAATTTAAAAAATAAATTTATTATATTTAATTTCAATTACAACAAAGTATAATTAAATAAAATAGTTTAAAACAAATTTTAATTACAATAAAGTATAATTAAATAAAGTAATTTAAAACAAATTTTAATTACAATAAATATAATTAAATAATTTAAAACAAATTTTAATTATTATTACAATATAATATTAATTAATAAATACTTCAAAAATAAAAATAAAATTTATGCAAAAAAAAAAAAAATAAATAGTAAAGGAAATAATAAAATCTTACTATCTTTTATTATAAATATATATGTAGTTTATAGATTGCAAAAATATAATAAAAAAATAATAAATAAAATAAAAATAAACTCTAGAAAAAAATAATAAAACAAAATAGCTTTAGATTAGCAAGAAAAAATATTAAAATAGATTTTTAATATTAATAATAATTAAAAAAAAGAATAATTAATTGTTTTTTTTTTTTTATTTTTTTTTTATTTTTGCATAACTATCAATTATTATATAATATAAATATAACTTGTTTCAGTAATATATCAACATTTCATATATTATCTTAGGAATTTAATTAATTATTCAAGCATTTAATTTATTCATTACGCAATAGATATTTGTTTTAGCATACATATTCAATTGGAAAATGTAATTTTTTTTTTTTTAATCAATTTATAATATTTATATAATTAAGATATATATAAAATATTTTTGATTAATAATTATTTTTATTCATTTATTTATTTTTTATTTTTATTTTTATTTTTTTTTTTTAAAATATATATATATATATAAATATCTACAATTATGAAAAAAATATATATTATATTATATAATTTTTATAATATAATGAAATAATTTTTAAATTTTTATTAATATTTACTATATTAAATATATATATTATATTTTTTATAAATAAATAAAAATTAAACTTATATAAAATGTTAATATAAAAGATTGAATCTGGAATAATAATAATAAAAAAAAAAAAAAAAAAAAAAAATTGAAGTAGTAAAGATAATAATAATCAACAAAATAATATTAATAATAACAATATTAATATAAATTTTATACCATATTGGAAATTTCTTTTAGAGAAAGAAATTGTAACTTCAGAAGATACCATTATAACAAATAATCAGGAAGAATTAATAACTTCACAAATAAATTTAAATATATTGATTTGATGAAGATAATATTAATTATACACCAAACATGAGTAAACAAGAATCTTCATCACCTTTAGCTATCCCAATTGTACCAGTTGAATCAGTATTCAAAGTTAGACGTAGTAATAGCCAGTCTTCAAGTTCAAAATTTTCAATTCTTAATAGAAAAAACAGTGGTTCCTTGGATGATTTGAAAAAACTTTCACGTAGTACTAGTAGTTCAAGTGCTTTATCTAAATTAAATAAAAAAATTAGTCATTCATCTTTATTTTCAAAAATTGGTAAAAAAGATAAAGATAGTCAATCCTCTTCATCGTCAAAACTTTCTAAAACAGCTTTATACCCTAATAATGATGCACTATACAATGGTTATACTGAAAGTAATGATTATGGTCAAACAGTAGAACCAAAACCTGTGCCATCGAATCCTTATGAATTTAATAATAAACAAAATTTCACAAAACTTAATTCTACCACACTTCCAAGAAATTATTCACAGAATTATTTGGATAATATAAGGAATAATAATAATGATTCGTTAGGTTATCAAGATCAACAATTTAATGAAGAATTAAATGGTTTGGAAAAGTTAAAAGAAACAAATAAAGAGAAAAAATTGTTTTATTTGAAGCCATTTAGATCAAAGAGTTCAGACAATTTAAAGGCATCATTGAGTAATACCGGTAAAAGTATTTTTTCAACTCTAACTCGTTCTAAAAGTAAAAATAAGAAATCGGATAAATCGAAAAAAATAGAAAAAGCTAGTACTACCCCAAATCTTTCCACTCCGTTACTTCAAGTTCCTGTACCTGTTATTGCATCAACTACTACACTTCCAACTTCATCTTCATCATTATCTACAGTTAATGTTAATAGTTATGTAAGTAGTGGTAGCAGTAGTGGATTGTCTTATACTGAGGAAGAAGAAAAAAGAAGAATGGAAAAGGCTAATGAACTCAAAAGAATATTTCTACTTGAAGAGGAAAGAAAAAGGAGAAGGGAACAAGAAGAAAAAGAGAAAAGATATGAAAGAAGAGAAACTTGTGATAGTGATGATTTTAAAGCATTTAGATCACCTTCTTCAACATCAGCTCCTAAAAAAGAAATTGATTTCTTTCAAGATTTAGATATTGGTAAGGGTAGTAGAAATTTAAACTTAAATTTAAATTTTGATTCTGAGGATAGAAAATATTCCATTAATAGTGTCCCTCTTACTCCAACTACTCAATATCTTACCACTATTACCAGTCTTTTACCTAATGACCCAGCAAGAGAAGGTTCAATTAAAGAAAGTCGTGATACTAGTTTTGAATTTGATAGTGATGATGATTTCTTAAATGATGTTTTGGCTCCATTTTCAAAGAATCAATTAAAACTTAGTGATGATGAAACTACTACTGGAAAATCTACCCTTAAAAATAATAATAAAGGTATGATTCCAATTCATCATCATAAAACAAAATCTTCAGGATCAATTAAAACTGGTCATACCGTAACTTCAAAACCTTCGGCTATTGCATCATTAGATTCATATATTACTAATAATAATAATAATAATAATAATAATAATAATAATATTTATACTACCACTACTACTACTACCACTACTATTAATAATAATAATAATAATAATAATATTACTAATAATAATATAAATAATATTTATACTAATAATAACAATAATAATAATATTAACATCAATAACAACAGTGATAATGTTTATAATAATAGAGTAGAAATAGGATCTGCTAAATCTTCTATGAGTAATGTGACAACACCAATTGTAACGACTATAACAACTCCACTTTCAAAACCTATTACTTTTACACCAAAATCTGAAGCTAGTATTCCTCCAATAATTACAACGCCACCAGTAAAACCTTCTTCAATTAATTTAATGGATGAACCTCTTCCAATGACCGAAAGTCCAAAACAGGCCAAAGCCATACCAGGAATGAAAATAACACATTCTAATTCGAATGTAGAAACTTCTACTAAAACTAAAAATGATTATCTTAATGGCAATGTAAATAATATTCCACATTATAATACGATAAGTGGTCAATTACAAACACCAATTTCTGTTTATTCACCATCTTCTACCGTCGTTACTGATACCTCAAATAATAAGTCAACACTTACACCTACTATGAGTTCTTCTCAAACCTCCACTCAATCTATCATACCACCAAGTTTATTAAGATCTTCTTCAAGTCATCGTCATCATCACCATCATCATCGTCATCATCATAGTCGTAGTAGTAGTCGTCATAGTCATACTTCTGCTGATGAAAAAGAAAAAAATACAGATAATAGTACGGCGGTAGGCGTCACTTCCACATCTTCTTCTTCAACTACTATTAAAGAAAAAGAAAAAGAAAAGGCCACGGTCACTACAGAAAAGAAAAAGTCTAAACATAAATTTTCATTGGCAAGTTTTAGAGTCATACGAAAAATTGGTCAAGGAAGATATAGTAAGGTTTACATGGCTAATTTAAAATCTAAAAATATTAATATGGCTCTTAAGGTTTTACCAAAGAATAAAGAAATTGCTAAAATTATTCATCAAATTCGTGAAGAAATTAAGATACAATCTCATTTAAATCATCGTAATATCTTAAGACTTTATGATTATTTTAGAGATGAAAGAAAAATTTATTTAGTTTTAGAATATGCTCCAAAGGGTTCCGTATTGGAATTCCAAAAAAGATTTAGTAATTTTTCGGAAAGTATCACTTCAAAGGTAAAAAAAATTTCATTAAACTACAATAAAAAAAAAAAAAAAAAAAAATATTAATAATAAATATACATATATAGATATAGACATAAATAATACAAAATACAAAATACAATTATATAATACAAAAAAATATAGTAAAATAAAATAAAATAAAATTATATAGCTAATTAAATTTATATAATATTATTATTTTATTATTATATATTATTATTAAATTTTATTATGATACTTAATATAACAATTATCATATTTATATTAATTAATGATAAAAAAAAATAATAATAAAAATTTTTTTAATTTTTTCAAATAGATCATCAAACAAACTGCAGATGGTCTTAAATATATTCATAGTAAGCATATTGTTCATCGTGATTTAAAACCAGAAAATTTACTTGTAGATGAAAATAATGATATTAAAATTAGTGATTTCGGTTGTGCTGTCTTTACTTCGAATATTGTGTAAGTTCACCAAAAAAAAAAAAAAAAAAAAAAAAAAATTTTAAATTAAAATGTTATTGATAAACTTTATATATATATATATATTTAATAATAATAATTTTATTATTCTTTAAATATTCTTAATATATTTAGTCCTGGTACATTATATGGTACTTTAGATTATTTCTCACCAGAGATGATTGAAAGTAAAATGTATGATGAAAGAATTGATATTTGGAGTTTGGGTGTTATTATGTTTGAATTATTGGTAGGTAAAACCCCATTTGATGATCCATCTGTGAATAATATATATAGAAAGATCAAGGCTGTGGATTATAGTATTCCAAGTAAAGTATCAACAAGTGCCAATGATTTAATTACTAATGTGAGTATTTAAAAAAAAAAAAAAATTTTTTTTTCAAAAAATATTTTATCTTTAAATTAATAATTTAATTTTATTTTATTTTATTTTATTTTATTTTATTTTATTTTATTTTATTTTATTTTATTTTATTTTATTTTATTTTATTTTATTTTATTTTATTTTATTTTATATTATTATTATTTTTTTTTTAAATTTTAATATAAATATTTAAATATATGCTTATGAATATTTATTATTATTTATTAATTAAAATAGATATTAATATATGATCCAGAAAAGAGATATTCATTGACAGATATTTTAAGTCATCCATGGATATTTAAATATAATGATTAAGAAATAATGAGAGAAACCAAAACAAAAACAAAAACAACAACAACAAAAAAAAAAAAAAAAAAAAAAAAAAAAAAAAAAAAAAAAACTAAAAAAAAAAAAAAAAAAAAAAAAAAAAAAAATAGAGGAAAAACAGATTATATTTAAATTTTATATGATTATACTAGCGTTAATAGTATATTACAAATTAAATATTTAATTATATAATTATACTATATTAAAATTAATTATATTATTCTAAGTTATTAATATAGTACATAATAATATAAATGATTTTTTTTTTATTATTTGATAATACATAATTTATATAAATAATTTATATATATAAAAAAAATGGATAATTCATTAACTATCCTTTAAAAAAAAATAATAATAATAAGATAAAACAAAAACAAAAACAAAACAAAAAAAAAAAAAAAAAAAAAAAAAAAAAGTGCACAGTAATCTATTATATTTATATATGTTCTTTAATATTTAATTAATAATTTTTTACTTATTAAAAAAAAAAAAAAAAAAAAAAAAAAGTTTAATATCTATAAATTTATAAATATATAATTTATAATTTATATTTAATTATTCTAAATATTTATATTCAATAATGGATATAATAGATAAAAAAAAAAAAAAAAAAAAAAAAAGATGATCATCGTTGAATAGTAATTTTTTTTTATCCTAATAATGATTAGAAATAAAAAAAAATATTTTATAATCTAATAATTTAATTTTTTTTTTTTTTCCTTTTTTTATTTTTTATTTTTTTAAAGTCTTTTACTATTTTACTAATAGTAGCAATACTATTATAATCGAATATATCGAATTTTATAAATGGTGAAATTTTTTTTTTTTATTTAATAATTAATTTATTATATAACTTTGTTCTATAAAATTATTATTATAATTTACAAAAGTTAAAAAATAATAATAATAATAATAATAATAATATTTTTTTTTTTTTAGCTAGTAATATTAATGAATAATAAATGTTAATTATCTTGATTAATTATAAAAAATTTTTTTTTCGGTTTTTGGTTTTTTTAATTATAAAAATTAAATAATTAAATAATTAAATTATTATTATTAATATTATTATTATGACTATTATTATTATTATTATTTTTATTTTTATTATTATTATTATTGTAGAATAATTTTTATGATTATATGATTAATTTTTTTTTTATTATTATTATTTTTATTATTAAATATATTTTATATAAACATATGAAAAGAGAGAATAATAATTAATAATTAATAATATAATATATAATTAAATAATAAAATATTATTATTAAATTAAAAAAAATAAAATAAAATAAAATAAAATATGATAAAAATAAATAAATAAAAATAATATTAATAAACAAACAAACAAACAAAAACAAAAAAAAAAACAAAAAAAAAAAAAAAAAAAAAAAAAAAAAAAGAATATAAAATATAAAAAGGATACATATATATAAGGAACATAAAAATTAAATACGATCAAAATTTTCTTTTGATCGTAAGATGTAATAAAAAAATAAAATAAAAAATATAAATAAAAAAAAATTATTATATATATATATATTATTAATGAAAAATAGCTACTATTAAATAATATGAAATAAATAATTTTTTTTTGTTTCAAAAATATATATACATATGCATAATAAAAATAAATATAACAAGTATAATAAATATAATAATAATAAATTATCAATTAAATAAAATGATATAACATATGTATTTAATAATTAAATAATAAAGAGAATATGTAAAAAAAAAAAAAAAAAAAAAAAAAAAAAAAAAAATATGTATAAATAAAAACTTAATAACCAAAACATAAACCTATATTTTATTTGGATGGATAAATTCTATTTTATAAAAAATTTTTTCTTTTTCTTTTTTTTTTTTTTTTTTTTTTTTTTTTTTTTTAATTATTATATATTATTTAAATTAAATTTTTATATATAATTAATGTTTAATTAATTAGATAATGATATGGTAATTATATGTTAATATCAAAGTTTAAATTTTATTTTATTTTATTATTTTATATCTTTTATCAAAATCTTTTTTTTTTTTTTTTTTTTTTTTTCTTCCATGTTGGGATAAAGAAGATAATAAAACATTCTTCACAAAAATATATTTCACTCTTCTCAAAAACAAAAAAAAAAAAAACAAAAAAAAAAAAAAAAAATTATTATATTAGTTCAATTCTAATACATGAAATCAATATATTATATAATATTATCAAAAATACTATCAAAAATAGAAAATTATTTATAATTAAATACATATATATATTAAAAAAAAAAAAAATCAAAAGAAGGGGGGTTTTAACAAATAATAATGAATAATAATAAAAAGTATTAAAAGTTTAACAATTCATAAGAAATATTTATATCCTCAAACAAATACACAAGCAACAAGAAATACATTAAATAAAAATATATATATATATAAAATTATATATATATATATTAATATTAGAAACATTAATTTTTCTAATCTTCTGTTCATACCTTCTTATTTTTTAATTTTTTTTTTTTTTTTTTTTTTTTTTTTTTTAAAATATTCTTATATTTAAATATATTTTTAATTTTTTAATCTTTAAATTTTTCATTTTTTCATTTTTTTTTTTTTTTTTATATATTTTGTCATATTAAAATGTATAAAGAGGATAATAATAAAAGGTCTGCCTTATTAAAGCAACATCCTTTTACAAAATGGAAAACCATGGGGGATATGGAAAAATCTATTCCAACGTATATGAGCACTCCTAGTATTAATACAACCAATGAAAGAAGACCATCCATTGGTGGAGGTTATATATGTAGAAGTGAAAGTACTAGAACAATTGATGAAAGATATGAAAGAACAGATGGAGTTGTTAAGGTAGAAAGACCTGCTCTTCGTAAATCTGATGTTTCTCCTTCCTCTATAACCCCTATTGTTTTATTTAATATTGCTATGGCCAATGGTACTTTTGCTCAAAGTTTAGTTTCAAGAAACGGATTTGCAATTGGTAATTATTATCGATATTGGCAAAATTTATTTGATTTAAGGCCTTGTCCTTCTATCTATGCTATTACTGTAACCTATGAAATATTAGGAAAAGAAGGTTGTAGGAATTTTCTTTTAAAGAATTTCGAGGAAAAATTTATATGGCTTCGTGACAGTTTACCTTTAGGTTTTATGTATGACAAAAGTCATGGACCTCTGGCACCTCCAACGACCATTGAAATTATGTTTGCCTTTGGTGAAAAGTCATGGATTAATGGAAATGCCCTCTATTTAGTAAGATATACTCGTAATGCTAAAGTTTATATGAAGGATTTAAATCTATGTACCTCGGATGATATGGAGGATTTACCTCCTCTAGATTTGAATGTTTTAAATGAAGCTATTTCTGATATCATTGATTATTATTAAAAAAAATGATGATGATAATAATAATAATAATAATAATAATAAAATAAAATAAAAAATAAAAAATAATATAAATAATAAAATCAATAAAATATATTAATTATCATTAAAAGTAATTATAATGATAGGAAATCAAAATATATACAAAAAAAAAAAAAAAAAGGATCCTATATTATTAATTCAATATTTTTAACAATAATAATTTTTAGTAATAAAAATATTAATATAACTACAATAAAATTATTATTATTATTACTATTACAATTATTATTATTATTATAAAACAAATATACCATTTTATTTTATTTTATTTTACTATCTATCTTTCTAATAAATTAAAATAAACCAATAAATACTCATATTTAATAATAAAACAAAAACTAACATAACCATCATAAAGAATAAAATTATTTATTTATATTAAATACAAATATATTAATTAATAATAATAATAATAATAAAGATAAAAGTAAGGAAAGGAAAGGAAAGGAAAGGAAAGAGAAGAAAAAAAAAAAATATAATATTATAATAATTATCTTTTATAATAATTTAATTTTTCTTTATTTTGAACCAAATATGACTTAAATTACGTTTTGAATCAAATATGACTAAAATTATTATCATTTTTAAAAAAAAAAAAATTTTTTTTTTTATAATCATAATGGTAGAAATAATAATTTATTAATAATAAATAAAATTAATATTAATCATTTAAATATTCATCATTAAATATTTTTTTATAAACTTTTTTTTTTTTTTTTTATGAATTTAATTTAAAAATTGATTCTTATCAAATGAATGGTGCATTTAACTTTTTTTTATCTTTACTTAATATAGTTGCATGATCTTTAATTATTAATAATAATAATGAATAATAATAATGAATAATAATATTATTATTATTATTATTATTATTATTATTTTGTTGATTTTTATTTATACCTTTTTTCTTTTTTGGAATATTTATCTAAACTTTTTTATTTTTTTATTTATTCATTTATTCATTTATTTATTTATTTATTTATTTATTTATTTATTTATTTATTTATTTATTTATTCAATATTAATTGAAATTGTATAAAATTTCATCTTTTATACTCTATTTTTATATTTCTAGTATTACATTTTCTTTTTTATAAAAATATATAATAGTTAAACGATATATAGGATTTATTTAAAATTATATATATATTTAAAATTGCAAACTTTAAAAACTTAAATAATAAATAAATAATAAAAATAATTATGAATTATTTAAATATTATATTTTTTTTAATATCAAATTTTATTTTATTTTATTTTATTTTTTTTTTTTATAAATATTTTATCCTTTATAATTGAATTTTTACACATTCACTTAATCAACTTTATGGAATTAATTACAATATTAATAATAATTAATATATAACATAAAAATTATTTATTTATTAGTTAAGAATAGAATTTTAATTTCTTATAATTTTATATTTAATAGAAATAACTCTTAAAAAAAATTGTATAAATTTATCAAGAAAAAAAAAATTTGGGTAAATTTATTATTCTTTTTAACCATATTTCATTTATATAAACTTTTATTAAATTTTTTTTTTTTTTTTACTTCAATAATTCATATTTTTAATTTTTTTTTTTTTTTTTTTTTTCATTAATGATTTTTTTTTTCATAAAATTTATCATTCAATGGCTACTTCTTTATTATTAATATTGGTATTATTATTTATTTGATAGAAAATTAATATGACATTATTATTACTAATCAAAATTTCATAATACTAGTCATCATATAAATTTCAATAATAATTTAATATGTATTATCATTTATAAATTTAATAGATTCATCCATTACAAAATAAATTTTAATATGATAAATAAGCAAACATAATAATAATAAATAATAAATAATAAATAATAATTAATAACTAATAATTAATTAAATAATAAATAATAAATAATAAATAATAAATAATAATGAATCATACTAAATAATTCATAATTCATAGTAATTACATGTTATGATAACGATAAAATGACAAAAGTTAAAAATAACTTTAATATATATTTAACCCTATTTCATATCTACATTAATAAAAAGAAAAGATAATTATTTTTGGATAATTCATTTTCATTTATTATTATATTTATTTTATCTTTAATATCTTTAATATATAATATTTATTTAAATTAAGGTATTTGAAAAAAAAAATTAAATTCTCATATATTTAAATTTTGCATAATTAAACAAACCTAATTAACATAGTTTTTTTGTTTAATAATTATTTTATGTGTCTTTCATCATTTATTTTTTTGTTATTAATTAAATTTAAAGATAAAAAGAATGAAAAACATTATTATTATTATTATTATTATTATTATTATTATTATTATTATTATTATTATTATTATTATTATTATTATTATTATTATTATTATTATTTTATTTTTTTTCTAATGTTAATTAAAGGATAAAGAAATTTTTAGATATATAATAAACTTTGTTATTTAATTATTTTTTATTTTTATAATTAAATACAAAAAAGAAAAAAAAAATCTTATCATATATCCTATCCTATATTTTTCCTATATATATATTTTTATTATAGTAATTTTTTTTTTTTTTTTATTGTATTTTAAAAATAACTTATAAAATAAAATTTATTGTTATATATATATAATATCATTAATAGAAAGAAATTAGAAAATTTTAATTCTATATAATTAATAAGAAACATTTTCTATTATTATTAATGATAATAATAAAATTAATAATAATTTAATCATTTTTAATTATAAACTATAATTAAATATAATTAATCATTTATGTATAAATAAATATATATATATATATTTATATTTAAGAAAAAAAAAAAAAAAAAAAAAAAAAAAACAGAATTTAGAATTAGTTCCAAGAAATAATATTTCTCTCTTTCTTTTTATATATATATTATTTTTATTATTTCTTAATAACAATATATATTTAAAGATATAATATTTAATAAAATAAAATTAATATTTTTTTTCACTCAAAATTATCATCATAATATTTATTAGGTACTTTTTTTTTTTTTTTTTTTTTTTTTTTTAATATATTAAGCCATGATATATTATAGAAAAATTGAAAGTTGAATACCCCTAATTAAAATATTTATCCTATAATAGAAGTCCATACTATAAATTATTATTATACAAATAATACAAATAAAAAAAAAAAATATATATATATATATATATATACTATAATTTTTTGGGTAAACTTTCATAAAATATTTGTATAAAATAATTATTAACTTTTTTTTTTTAAATTAGAATGATTTGTATATACAATTTTTATTAATTATATAAATTCAATAAAAAAAAAATTTTTTTTATATTTTTTTTTTTTTTTTTTTTTTTTTTTCTCTAAAATTGTCTTATAATCTTATAACATAAAATTTATTAAAAATATATATATATATATATATTACATAAATATTTATATTTAATTCATCAAAAATATAATAATAATAATTTTTCTTTTATAAAGAAATATATATTATATAATATCATAATATCATATCATATCATATCATATTATATTATATAAGAAAAAATGGGAAGGTCATTAGGTTATGAGTATGAAGACTCACTTGAAACATACAATATTATAGCTCAAATGAAAAAGCTAAAACCCACCGAATTAAAAAATTTATTTGAAGCTATGGTCAATAGCTTAACTATACCCACCAAGGAAGGACTGGTTTTTTTAGTTTGGGAAGGGTAAAAAAAAAAAAAAAAAAAAAAAATAAAAATTTTTTTTTTTTAGTATATTTATTTAAATATATTATTTTGTATTTAATATTTTATATTATATATATGTTCTTTCTTTTTTTTTTTATAATAAAAAAAAAAAAATGTATAATTTGGTTTATATTATATAATTAAAAGTGGACTTTTTTTTTCAGCATTATAACATTTTATTAAATTTAATTTTATTTTATATCAAATTATTATTTCAATTTATTATATCAATTTAAAAAAATAAAATAAAATAAAAGCATTATAAAATAAATTAAGATAATATAATATTAATAATAAAATATTATTAATTAACTATTTATTATTATTATTATTATTATTATTATTATTATTATTATTATTATTATTATTATTATTATTATTATTTATTCTAATAATTATATGATTTTACTGTATATATATCATTAAATATAAACATTATATTATATATATATAACAATATTATTTTGACTATTATTATGATTCTTATTGATATATAAACACATGTATATAAATAATTAATATCATTTTGAATTATAAATTCTTTATGTAACATCTATTAAACATTTTTTAAAAAATTT
>JACVTC010000128.1:442500-465000 GCA_016946835.1 Neocallimastix lanati (nom. inval.)
ATATATATATATATATATATATATATTAAGAAAGAGAAGGTTAATATAATTTTATATCCTACTTGACTTTGTCTAATACATAAATATATAATATCTATATGTTTCTTTTTTTTTTTTTTTTTGTTTTTTTTTTGTTTTTTTTTGTTTTTTTTTGTTTGTTTGTTTGTTTGTTTGTTTGTTTGTTTGACTTACCAAATTCCGAGTTTTGAGATTGTAGATATAATAATTCCTTACTAAATGAGGTAAATAATTTATCCCAAATGTCTTGATAATAACTATTTAATTCTGGATAAGCAGCCATGATAGGTGTACTAGTTGCCTCAGATGGTTCTAATTATCCATATTTATATTATTATTAATATTGATTATTAATGGTTATTAATAATATTATATAATAATTATTTTATATATATATATATAATTATTTATTATGTTTTAAAGCATGAATTTATAATATACCTATATCCACTTCTTTACATATAGATAAAAAGATATCAGTTATAATATCCAAATATATAATATTGTCTGGCTTTTTTCCACAAATCATTTTGTATATTTATATTTATATATATGTATATATATATATATATATATATTTTTTTTTTTCGGTTTATATTTTTTTTCTTTTATTAATAATATTGTTGTTGTTATTTATTTATTATTTTTTGTATTATTTTATTCCTTTCTATATCTTATTAATTTTTATTAATGAATTTTTATTATATTTTATTTAATAAAAATCCTTTCGTTATATCCCAAATAAAAATAAATATATGTGCACGTGTATATAAATAAATAGTAATATATAAAATATATTTATTAGAGACTTCTAAAAAAAATTTTTTTTTTTTTCCTTTCTTTTGTATAGTTCTTATTATAAAATGTATATATACGCTTTGTTCCAAGTAAGTGATAACCAAAATTGTTATGGGAATTAAAAATATTCAAAAATAAAATAATATATAAATTATTATTCTCTATATATTATATTATTATATTTCAAAATTGTTTTATTGAGATATTATTTGATATTTTTTCTATTAAGTTTGGATTTATTTGTATATATAATATCTATATAAATATATTTATTAATCATTTGAAAAATTTTTATTAATAATAAAGCATAGCAATAAGGAATTTTTTAAGATTATTAATTCATAATTTTGTAATGTTATATGGTTAAGAGATTATAGTTTGTAAAAAATTTTTAAATCTTGTATTTAATGTATTGAAATCGTATTTATAAATATTTATATTTCGGTTAATGCGTTTATTTAATATTATTTTTTTTTTTAAAAAAATTGAAATTGTTTTATTATTATTTTTTTATTTGTTCTTTAGTATATAAAATATTAATATGGAATATAAGTTGTATAATCAGAACTAAAAATATATTTAAAGATGTTTATTTTTATTTAAACTAAAACAAAAAAAGAAATATCTTTATTATGATAAAAGTATATGGTTTTTTTTTTTTTTTTTTTTTTTTTTTACTTTTAAAAAAAAAAAAATAATAAATAATAAGAATAGTTTTATAAATAAATAATAAATAATTAATTATCATACTAATAGTTATTATATTAATAATTAATAATAATAATTTTGTAAAATATTTTTTATATTAAAATATATTTCATCTCATTTTTTCTTTATTTTTCTTTAAAATTGCATAATTAAAGGTAATTAAATATATTAAAATAAATAAAATAATAATTTACCTCTATATTATTTTAATTTTCTATATAATTTATAATTATATTTTTAAAATTTTTTCAACTAATTTAAATAGATTAAATTTTAAAATTTAAAATTTATGAAATAAAAATCAAATTGATTATATTATATTATATATTATATATAATATTTAATTAAATTAAAACTTTAATTATTAATTAATTTAATGTGTAAAAAATTTCATGATTTTTGATTTTTTATCATGGAGAAATTAAATAAATAGATAAATTAATAACAATTCGAATAAATACCTAAAAATAAATAATAGATTGAAGTAGATCATAAGTAAATAGCTTAATCACCCAATAATAAACAATATATATAAATCTATTTATATAATATAATAGTGATAATAAATTTTATATTTAAATCACTATTTTATTTTATTTTATTATTATTATTATTATTTTGTTTTTTTATGTTATTTTAAATTATAATTTTTCACTTCGCTTTTTTTTTTTTTGTGAAAAATGGCATTTATTATATTAAATAAAAAAATTATTATGACATATTTAACATATAAAATAGAACATATATTATAATATATCGGTAATACACAAATTAAAAACATCCTTTTAATACATCATAATATAATAATAAATAATTTGATATATTTATTTATATATTTTATGATTATTAATAATTAGATATTCAAAAAAAAAAAAAAAAAAAAAAAAAAAAAAAAAAAAAAGGAACTAGAATTTATGATCAATGGCTTGAATTATATATTATTAATAAAACATATGATTTTTCACATAATAATTGATGGAATATATGAAATATATGAAATATAAGCTTCAAATGTATTGAAACATATTGTAATATAATTAATGTATAAAACTCATTATCATAAGATATATTAATAAAATTGGCATAATTATATACCATATTCACGACTTTAAGCAGATTAAGAATCTCATATGACTCTTAAAAAGATTCTTTGCAAATTTATCATAAGAATCGTATGCCGGACACAATATTATGTCAAAGAAAAATAAATTGGAATTTTAAATTATGATAAAAGTTGCTCATTATGTCAGTTTTAAGGAAGACTAATAAAACTGATCGAATATTTGAAATGATCAAGATTGTAAAATTGAAGAAACACAAAAAAGTATAAAATAGTTGATAAAAGAGAATTATCATAGGTAAGTAATAAAATTATGAAAATATATAATAGTATTAATTCATCAGAGAAGGGTACCCTATTAAGTATATATTAGTAAACTCATAATGAAACTTTAGAAACTTAATAATGGACTCTAATTATACACAAAGGAATCTACTTAGTAATAAACTATTTCCATCCCATGTATAATACAAAATACAATTTAATAATATACATCGATTATATAAAGATATTAATTGTCAAAAAGTTTAATTGGTTAGAATAATATAATTAGTTATAAAAGTAATCAATTTTGATACTCCCAAGACTAGAATTTATCAAGTATACTGATATATAACTAACAATTTAATTTAATAGTTCTCGTTAAAACTAAAAAACTAATATATATATAACAGTAAGCTCAAATCTTTAAAGCGGATTATAATTGTGGTGTAAAACCCAGTATAGATGAGCAATATATATAATAAGTATTCATAAGTAATATTTCAATTTAAATTATTTTAACAATATTTAAATTGAATTATAGAATTAATATAATGTAAAAAAATAATTTTACTCATGGAAAGTTAAAAGTTAATTTAGAATACAAATAGCTAATAGTTTAATTATATCAAATTATTATATTATAAAATTGGATAATTTTATACCTACATATTCAACAGTAAACCAGAAATCATTAGGTTTAAAGGGGAATGATAGAATATTGTGAAATATATGAAAAATAAGTTTCAAATATATAAGCCACGATGTATTAATATAAAAACATCTATTTTGGAACAATTAAATTCTAGTATCTCTTTATTATAAAATATATTAATAAAGCTGGTATAATTATAAGCCATAATTTGTAGCAATAATAAATTTAATTTGCCACTGGAGCCAGTACGAATTTACGTGGGTTAGGTTATATTGACCTCACTTCAGAGGGAAGCTACGAACAGGATAAGCACTCCGAAAAATAGTACTAGAAAAATTCTCAAAAATTGTATACATGTTAGAGGCGCCAATATCTGAACGATACACAGTAAGGTCGTCCAATAGGGGCAATTCTGTCTATATGAAAGTGTGTGACTACTACAATATTCCCATTCCTGATGGGGAGGCTGAAACCAAGGGCGGTACACACCTGAAATAATAATTAAAAAAAAAAAAAAAAAAAAAAAAAATAATAATAATTATTAATTAATCATGATATTATTTATTTTTAGTTATAAAAACAATAAAATTTAATTATATTAGTATATTAATTGTAATGAATATTTTATTACCAAGAATTTATTTTATTGGATATTTTTTGTTCCATGTGTATATTTTATTTAAATATATTACATCAGTTAAATTTAGATCATATGTCATTCATTGTATTTATTTTTTCATTTTTATTTTTATTTTATTTTTTTTTTTTTTTTTTATTATTTTAAAATAGTTTTGCTTATATTATATTTGTTGATATTAATTATGACTATTTTTTTGAAAAGTTTTTAATTATAAATAATTATTGAATAAAAAAAAAGTTAAACTTGATCAATAAGGAAAAAATATTTAATATAATTAGAATTAAATAATAACTTATTTCTATCCAGATATACTTTTTTTAATTTTAATATATTTTAAAATTTTTATTATTATTATATTTGTTATTGAAAATAAATATTATTATTATTATATAAATTATGTTTAAATAGTATTTAAATTTATAATTAAAATCACAATAAAAATTAAAATAGTGATGACAATTATAATAATATATTTATTAATATATAAAATTAATAGAAAATTATTTATTTGTTTTTAAAATCATACTATTTTTTTTTTTTGTTTTGTTTTGTTTCAAACCCCTTTAATTAATATTAAAACTAACTGTTAAGCTTTCTCCAATGTGGTGGATTTTAAAATAATGCTTTTCGGAAAAAGTGGAGTTTGAAATTATTAATAAATAAATAATAGTAATAAATAATAAAATATTAACAATAATAACAATAATTAATAAAACAATAATTATAGTAACTATAATAATAATGATTATACTAATAATAATAATAATAATAATAATAATAATAATAATAAATATGAATATGATGTTTATAATTAATAAAATTTTAATATTTAGACTTTACATATTTATTTATGGGCAATAATTTTTTTTTTCTTTTTTAATTTTTAATTCTTTTATATTTTCAATAAATATTGATTATTCAGTTTTTTAATATACTAACTATATAAAGTGCTAATAATAAATTTTAATATTTATTGAAAATATAAAAGAATTAAAAATTAAAAAAAAAAAAAAAAATTATTGACCATATAAAAATATTTAAAAATATTTAGAATTAATAGGAATCAATGAAAAAGTTTTTAAAAATTAGAATTTTATTAATTATCATTTTACTAATAATATATCATAGTGAAAAATGTTTATATATTTGACAATCCAGGTTATATATTTAATAAATAAATATAATAAATACGATTTATCTTTAAAAGATTATTTTATAATTATTATTATTATTATCAAAATAAGATTCATGTTTTTAAATAAAAATATATTAATTTTTTATTTTATTTTATTAGGAACTTTAAATTTTATTAATATCAATTATAATAAATATTATTAAGAAATATTATATCTAGTAATAATATCTAGTAATAATGTTTATTTTTTTATTTTAATAAAATTCAAAGTATATAATATTAATAATATATTAACAAAATATTAATTATTTAATATTGATATTGATATTTTATTATTAAAATTATTTATTAATTATTTATTATTTATTTATTTTTTTTTTGAAATTATTTTATATTTTAATGTTTTTTAAAAAAAATATTTAATTATTTGTATAAAAATTTTTATTATCTGCTATTTATTATTTAAAAATTGCTAAAGAAATTAGCTATTTAATTATTATTTGTTATTTATTTATTTAAAATGTATAAAAATATTAAAATAATGTGGCGTTAAATTACAATTTTACATGCCATTTTCGGAAATGCACTACTTATACTTTCTATATATATATGAAATTTTTGTATTCTATTATTTAGATATTTAAATCAAAAATATTACATTAACTTAATTATATAAAACGCCATACATAATGTTACAATTGATAAAACCGAAGTATTTATAAAACAAAAAATCAAAAAAATTTTTTTATTTGATTTTTATATTAATATGTTTATATTAATAATTGATTTTAAATATTTAAATTTTTATTATTTAAAGTTTTAATTATTTGAATTTAGGGTATTTAACTAATAATTTAAATACTTCCATATACATATGGAAGTATTTACTAATAATTATTAAGATAATTTTTTTTTTTAATATGTCTTTTTTATAATTTTTTTCTTTATTAAATATATAAAATTCAATAACAATAAAAAAAATATTATGTTTATATGGAAAGTATATATATATATTTATTAATTATAATAAATGAAAAACTTAAATATATATCTATTTTTTATTATTATATATGATAAAGTTTTTTACGAAAAACAAAATTAAGTTAAAGTATTGTATTTAACTATTTAAATATAATTTTTTATATATTTTATTTTTAATTATTATTATCAATTAATATATATAATTTTTTTAATTATATTCTTATAATTTATTTAATATTTAAAAATATTATCTTGTTATATAATCTAATCGTAACTTTATTTTTGTGTTTTATACTAAAACATTAATATTATTATATTTATAATTGGTATTTAATTTAATTTATCTTTAAATGAAATCTTTTTTATTTTTTTTATTTTTTTTTTTATTTTTCTAACTTTAAATTCCTAAATTGAAATATAATAATTTGATAATTATTTTATATTATGAAAGATAACATAAAAATAATTAATAGATTTGTTTTTTGATGAAATATTATAATATTTATTTTGAATTAATTTTTTATTTCAAAAAATTTATTTCTAGTTTTTTTTATATATTTTTATTATGTTGAAAAAGGATCTTCTTTCTTTTTTTCTTTTTTTTTTTTTATTAAAATTTACATATATATATATTTTTTGTTATTTTGTTTATTATTATTATTTCATTAATATTATATATTTATTTATTGATTTCTCATTTTAAATTATTAATAATATTTTAATCTTTTTTTTTTTTTTTTTTTTTTTTTTTTTTTTTTTAACGTAAAATAAAAGATAAATATAAATATATATAACACATATATATATGCATTTAAATACTATATTAAAAATATATAAAGAAAAATATAAATTAATTAATTGATATAATAAAAGTAAATATATTTATACAAAATAATTGCATTGCTTTTATTAAATGTATTTTATATATTAATAAAATAATATAATATATAGATTTTTTATTTAATTTTTAGATTTTAATAATATATATTTTCGGTAATTTTTTTTTAAATTTTTTTTTATATATATTGAAATAGAAAATATATATATAAGTAATTTAAATAAAATAATCAATTATTATAATAGAAATGAATATTATTTCTTAACAGTTTTTAACCTTTTTTTTTTTATTTTATTTTTATATCTAATTTTTTTTTATAATTAAATTTATAAATATATATAAATTGTTAAAAACTAATATTTACGTTCTAATTTTATTTTATAAAAGTATTAATTGAAAAAAAAAAAAAGATTAAGCGTGCCCATAATTGTATATTAAACTTCTTTTTTATATATTTATATTCTTTTTTTATATAAAAATATATAAATACTTTTTTTATTCCATTTACACATAAAATATATATAAAAGTACATTAATAAACTAATATATCCAATCAAATTAAATTTATAGAATATTTATAAATGTGAATGTCAGTAACCATTCATCTTTGATGGATCATCCATATTTCAATAAATAAATAATTTATAAAATATTTTGTTATATATATATTTTTTTTTTTGAATTATATATAATATGCATTTAAATTATTATTTATTTACATCACAATAATTTATATATTTATTTATTTATTTTTTTATTTTTTTTTTTAACAAATTTAATTAAATATATTATTAATATACATTAAATTCTTATATGAAAATATATGAAAGTAAATTATATATATATTTTATTATTGAATTACATAATTAAATTTCCTTTTCTATATATAATTTATTATTTTTAAAATATTATTAATAAAAATATTTTTTTATATAACTAGAATATAAATAATAGTATAATTGTTAGTTCATTATTTAAATCATTTTACTATTTAATATAGCAGCTAACATTAACATAATTAACAAAGTTAATCTCATTTAAATAGTATAATTAAGATTTATCAAAAAATAAGAAAAAAAAATTTTTTTGTTCTTTTTTTTTTAAATTATAAAAAAATTTATAATAAATCCATAAATTACATAATATTTCAAAAGCCATTTTTATTCCTACAATTTTTCAAAAAAAAATTTTTTTCTTTTTATATATATATATATATTTTAGAAATATATATAAAATATATAATATTTTTAAAAAAACTTTTTTTTTTATTTCTTTTCACTATCTTTATTTTTTTATTTTTCATTATTTATTTATTTATTTATTTTTATTTATTTTTTTTTTTTTTTTTAGCTATTTATTAAAATAAAAAAAATTTTTTAATTATTTTCTATTAGTCGTTATATATATATAAGTTGTATTTTAAAAATAATATATATTAATAGAGTCAAAGTCAAATGTTAGTTATTAATATATTATTCATTTTAATATAAATAATTTTTTTTCCTTATCTAGTTATATATACTTTGGAGAACAATAGATTTTTTATGTTGTTTGACAGAAATAAAAAAACATTTTTTTTTATTCAACATAAATATTACATTAAATATATCTAATAATAATAATAATAATAATAATAATAATAATAATAATAATAATAATAATAAAATAAAATACAATAGAATATAAAATTTCAGTTTGGAATATTTAGTGCTAGTAAAAAAAAAAAAATACAAGTGGAATATTTAGTGCTAGTAAAAAAAAAATACAAGAAAAAGTAAGGAATATTATATACATATTTTATATGATAATAAATCAAAATGATACAAAAAAAAAATAGTAACAATAATAATTTATATAAAATATAAAAAATAAAGTAAAATGATTAAATACCATTATCAATCAAATCAATTATAATGATTAAATTCAAACAATAATATAAGTAATACCATCATTATTAAATAATTGTAATTGTAACAATAATAAAAATATATATATAAACAATAATAATTAAACGAATTAAAATAATATAATAATTTTTGATAAAGTATAAATCAAAATTGAATATTTTATATATTATAAGTAAATAATATAAATACAAAACAAAAAAAAAAAAAAAATAGTATTTATTATAATTTTTAACCAATCTTCAAAGTGATATTACTTATAAACGCATTTATTTTTATTATTATTTTTAATTAAATTAATTATATAATTAACATATTTTTTTTTATCATTAAATTTTGTTATATATATAATTTTTTTTTTCATTGAAGTATTTTACAAACACATTTATCTTTGAAAAAAAAGAGGAATTTACATATATTACTAAAGATATTATAGAATAATTAAATAAAGGTAAAATAATTTTTTCTATATATATATAATAATTTAAAATAATGTGAATTTTTTAATTCAAATTAATTATTATCCAAAAATATTAAATTCGAGAATTTATATTGATAAAAAAAAGTCTATCCTTAAATTTTATTTTATTTTTATTTTTTTTATTTTTTTTTTTTAAAATTAAACACTACTTTTATAATTTTTATATATAAATATGAAAATTTTAAATTTTCATAAAATTAAGTGAACATCTAATTTTTATTTATTTATTTTTTATTTAAATTAGTGTTTTAGTAATTAAGTCATTTAACTATAAAAAATATTAAAAAAAAATAAAAGTCCGTCAAACAATATTAATATTGAAAAAAAATTTTTTTCCAAAAAATTTTTTAATAAATATATCAAAATAATGATAGAAATAAAAAAAATACAAGAAAAAAAAAAAAAATAAATAATAAAACAAAATAAATATAATGTATTTTTAATATAAATAAACAAAACACCATCGCTATAATATATAAATAATTAAAAAGAGATACGTTAGTAAAAAAAAAAAATTTTTTTTTTTCAAAGACATAAAAGATATAGTTAAAACCAAAACCTTTTATCGAAAATAATTCTATCAAATTTAACACAAATGTATTTAATAAACTACTAATCATATTTATTGACTTCATTATTTAATAAAAATAATTAAATTGAAGAATAATTAAAATTATTAATGGAGAAAAAATATTTATAATTAAATACTTAAATAGTAAATAATAATAAATAATAATAAATAACATAATAATAAATAATAATGATGATGAATCATGATATGTATAAATAAAAAAATAATAGTACATAACAGTAATAATACATAGTAATAATAATAATAATTTATTCAATGAGAATTGACTTTAAATTTATGGATTATACATTTTATTTAATTAAATTTAAAATTTTATTGTATATTTTCATATAATTATTTTAATTAAATTGTATATTATTAATATATTATTAATATATGGAAATACAGATTTTAAATTTTTTTTTTTTCGATTTATTTTCAATATAATTTTTTTTCTGATAAAAATTTTTACTTCAATATTATTTAAAAGTTTTTATTTTTTTTTAAAAAAATTTTTTTTATATACAATCTCAATTTATATATTTATAAAATAACTAATTAAATTTTATATTATTTTAATATTAAAAAATAAAAAAATATATATAAATATATGATAAATAATACAATATTAAGTTATCAAAATAAATATATTTACAATATATCATTCTTTAAAAAAAAAAAAAAAATATTCTAATACGATAATTGAAAAAAAAGGCTTATAAATTATTATGAAAATAAATAATTAGAATTAATTTAATTATATTAAAGAAGTAATAAGTAAACATTATCGTTCTTCTTTCTTATCTATTATCCTTCCCTTTTTCAAAACTGTTGGGCGTATATGCCCCCTTTTTTTTATAATCACATTAAATAACAATTTTATATTTATTCAATTGAAAAATATATATATATATTTTTAATTAGTATATATGTGAAAATTATTATTATATTAATAATAATTAAATTTTTAATAAATCATAATATATTTCCACTACAAAATAAACAATAAAACCGGATGTAATTAACTAATATATACCTTCATTATTTATTTTTATGTATATATATATCTATATTCAATAATATTATTTTAATTTAATAGTATAGAGTTTACCGATACAACAGTAAAAACAATTACAATAAACATTTTTTGTAGCTTATTATAAATTTATAATATAGAATTTTATTCTTTTTTTTTTTTTTTTTTTCTTTTTTTTTTTCTATGTGAAAAAAAAAAGTACCAAGAAGTGTTTTTTAACATATAATTTATTACAGTTTTTTATTAACAAAATATAATTAACAGTAAATACATAAAAGTAATCATATAATTACAAAAATATAATATTATCTATATAATTAAAATAATTAATTGAAAATAATAATATAATAAAAATACTATAACAATTATAAATAATGAGTGGACAGACAACGACCAATGATAGCGCAAGTAATGGAATTCTAAATTTGTCTGATAAACAAATTAATTCAGCATTAAATTATCAAAGTGAAATTATAAATTCTGATATAACTAATTCCTCTACTTCCAGAAATAATAATATAAAAAGTGATAATACTGAAAAAAATATTGAAAATACTATTAAACATAAAAGAAGTGAAAATATTCAAAATAATATATCAAATAAAAAGTTCCACTTAGATAAGAATTCATCTAATATACCACCTAAAGGTAAAGCCAATTTAATTACACCTGTAATACCACCAAATACTGTTGATAATTCATTTGCACTACAACTTCAATCAGAGCAACAACCATTAGTAATTTCTTCCATAATGAAATCTAATACTAACATAAAATCAGACATTTATTCAAGTAATAATATTATAGGAGCAACAAATAATAGAAATGATCGTGTATCATCATATTCATTAATTGGAGGAAAACAGATAAAAAGACCTCCATCACCATCTGGTGTCAAGTTATCCAAACGTTCTATGACCCATTTAGAAAATCAATATATTTCAAATGAGAATAAAAGAGTTTCATATTCATCATCTGATTATTATCCTACATCAAAATTTATTCCAACCACCAATACTTTAAATCCTTCTTTAGGTATAACTTCTCAAAAGGATTATGTAACGGAATTGAATAAAAAAGCTTATACCTATCCTTTATCTACGTCAACCTCAGCTCCTCCATTTTCCTCTCCATCCTATGAGGAACATCAAACACCATCATCTAATGGGATGCTAATGTATTCAAAACAAGGATTCAATGATCATTCTCAATTAAATTTACAGGAAACAAAATTAAAGGATGAAAACACTTCCTCATCTATTTTAAATTCTGATTTAAAAAGACCAACGAATACTTCAATGGATAATTCATTAAATACCATTTTATTGGATTCAATTTCTTCTAATTTTAATTTTCTTTCAACTGACAATACCGAGAATACTAATCAAAATCTCAATAATGCAGAAAACCTTACTAGTAACCAAAACATAAACGATAATGATAATACTAATGATAATGAAAGTAATGATAATAGTAATAAATCTCTTCAAGATAGTTTACCAACACCATGTTCATCTATTAATTCTACACCAACTAATAGACAAGGTAATAATAATGGTGAATTAAATACTACAAATCTTAAAGAAACCATTAATAAATCAACCACTTTATCAGATAATATTCATTATAATGGACAAGAAGAATTAATTTCTAATGATGAAATTACTGGAAATAGTAGTATAAGTACTGTAACCAATTTAAATATTAATAGAAAACCTTTAGAAAAATCCTTTTCTCTATCACTTATGACTCCTGAATCTTCCACCGTTTCTGGTATTATTAAAGATAATAAATCATCTATGAATTCTTCTTGTACAGTAACATCATCCATACAATCTAAATCCATTAATTTACCTTATTCATCATCATCATCTTCTTCTTCCAGAAATCATTCCTTTAGTACTCCTACTTCTGAATTTAATAATACACCTAATTCATCTTTAGTGTCATTGTCTAATACCATTTCTGGTCGTTCAAAATACCCAATAAATAATCATAATCTTACAGTAACTTCTTCTTCAGAATTTAGACCACCATTTATCAGTACCTCTTCTACTTCATCTATGAATGCTTTGGCTTCTAAGAATAATAATCCACTTTCAAATATAACTTTAAATGGTAAATAATTGATAAAAAAAACTTTTACACATATTTATAAATATTCTTACTTCTTCTTATTATTATTATTTTAACTTATTAATACAAAATAATAAAATAATATATATATATATATTTTATATATTTATATTCAATACATAAATACAACTATATTTATTATATATTATAATCTGTATGCTTTTATTATTATTATTATTATTATTATTATTATTGTTATTATTATTATTATTTTTTTTTTAAAAAAATAAAAAAAGAAAAAGATTCAACAACATTGAATGAAGTAACATCTTTTAATTCAAAAACTTCATTTCAAAATGATGAAAATAATGATTCAAGAACTATTATTGAATCTCAGCTTCTTTTACAAAATAATTATAATCCATTAACAGAAATTCAATCAATGAATAATGATCAGCAAGAAACTAAAATAAAAAATCATCAGTCCTTTGTCCAAAATCAATATCAACAACCTAAAGAGGAAACAAATGGTATGTTTTTTTTTTTTTTTTTTTTTTTTTTTTTTTTTTTGTTTGTTTGTTTGTTTGTTTTTGATATAACAAAATAAAAATAGAAACAAAGCAATATAAATATATTATTATTATTATTATTATTTAATATTATTTTCAATTATTTCTATTTTTTTTTCTTTTTGTTTCTATTATTTTTTCATTTTTATTAAAATTTTTTTATCTTTTATTTTATTATTAATTTTTTTTATTATAAATATATATATATATTATTATTATTATTGTCATTTGAATAGCATCAATACCACAACAACCAGAAAAAATTGATTCTCTTCAATTAAATGAACCAAATAATACTCAAATACTTTTTGATAATAATCGATTATCTTCAAAAGCATTAATGCTAGAAAGAAATCAATCCCAATTAGCTCAATCTATTCCAGAAATTTATGATAATGATCAACAAAATACATTACCTTTTGATAATGATAATAACCAAGAGACTATTTTTACTCAACAATTTTCACAAGATGAAAATAATAATATTACTGAAGGAACTATAGAAAATGGTGTATCATTTAATATTAATCCAAATGAATCACTTAATGAACAACCACCTAATGAAAAAGTAATCAATCAGAATGATCAAAATTCATCTATACTTAATACCTATCCTTCAAATAACAGTTCTAACTTTAATCCATCAAATAATGATAATGGTTATGAACAAAATTCTACTAATTTACAATCTCAATATGACAATACAAATATTCCATATTTCTATAATAATAATACTAATGATAATAATAATAGTAATAATAATATTATCATTAATAGTAATATGATTAATAATCAAAATAGTAATAATGGAAATAATAATAATCTATCCAATTTATCAGAAGATTATAACAATAATTTTAGTAATAATAATAACATTAGAAATAATATCAATAATAATAATAATAATAGTAATAATAATAATAATAATCCACTTCAGGAAAATTTAGAGGTTTCCATTAAACCTGATAATAATGATTTATATAAATCATCCTATTCTTCTTCTATACCCCCATCTTATAAAAACGAACAAACATTGATGAATAATCAAAATAATTCATTTATTAATATAAACGGTAAATATTTTACTTTATTATTTTATATTATTTTTATTTTTAATATATATATATTCTTATTCTTATTCTTCTTATTATTTTATTTTATTTTATTTTTTTTTTTGAATTTGTTTTGAATTTACTTTAAATTTACTTTGAATTTGTTTTGAAATTTTTTTTGAATTTTTTTTTTTTTTTTTGAATTTTTTTTTTTTTTTTTAAATTTTTTAAAATTTTGAAATTTGTGAATTTTTATTTTTTATAAATAAAGTTTTTGTTATTTGTTTACTTGTTTGTTAAATTTAAAAAATTTTATAAAATTTTATAAAATAGAATTAATTATTTTTTATTATTATTATTTTTTTTCAATATATTATATCAAAATATAAAAAATTTTCATATTAAATTATTATCAAAAAAAAAAAAAAAAATTTTTTTTATAGTTATAATTTAATATGAAATATTTTTATTATTAATAATAAAGTTTATTATTGATTATGTAACCAATAATTCTATTAAAATTATATAAAAATTATTTTAATAACATCTTAATTTTTTTTTTTTTTTTTTTTTTTTTTTTTTTTTTTTTTTTTTTTATTTATATATTTTTTTAAATTATTTAATAATATAAATATAAATATCTTTATTATATAATAAATCCATTTAATAATATATAATTTAAATGTTTATATATTTATTTAAATTTTTTATATAATTATTAAATAAATAAATATAACAATTGATAATTCCAATAATAATAACAATAATAATAATAATAATAGAAAAGTCATTAGTGAAAACGACTAAAAATCAATCAGAAGAACCAAAATTAATTCTTATTCCTTGGGAAGATAAAAATACTTTTGTTTTTCAATTAAAAGTTGGAACTAGAACTCTCTCTAGAAGAATTGATAATCATACTGTTAATGGAACTAAACTTTTAAATATTGGAGGATTAACTCGTGGGAGAAGAGATGGAATTTTAAAAAATGAGAAAGAAAGAAACGTCATTAAACATGGACCATTAAATTTAAAAGGGGTTTGGTATGTTTATCTTTTGCTTATTTTAAGTTTTGATAGATATAAATAAATAAATAAATATAAAATTAATAGAATAAAAAAAAATTTGGAATAATCATTGAAAATTATAGCAATATATATATATATATATAAAATTAAAAATTTAAAACTAATATATATTTATTATTATTATTATTATTATTATCATAAAATTATTTAATATATTTAATTAAAAAAAAAAAAAAAAAAAAAAGGATACCTTTATCTCGTGCAAGATTAATTACTGAAAAACATAATATTAATCCTGAAGTTAATATTATATTAGAGGATGATCCATCCAAATATTTGGATAAGGAAAGTCAAATGGAATTGAAGGGAAAATATGAACCCTACATGAGAATTAAAGATAGATATGCTGATAATGATTATATATCTAATAAATATTCAGGAGTTATGGGTAATTACTTTCAAAATTCTATGCCACCACAATCTTCTAATCAAAAATTTGATCCCTATTTTGCTCAGTATATCAGTAATAATCATAACGGTCTTTCTGAATTACCAACAGAAAATATGGGTAACTCTTCAACTGGTATACATCATCCTCTTACTCAAAATACAAATTATATGAATCCTTGTGATTTGAATTTTATTATTCATGGATCAAAAAAGAATTTTGGTTATAATGGAAATGAACCAACTTATTATAAACCTTCTCAAAATGATGGTTTCCAACAGGGTATTCGACAAGGTATTCAACAAGGTATTCAACAAGGTAAATAGTTTAAAAAGATTTATTAAATGAAAATTAAATTATATATACATTGTTATTATAATTTAATTTATTTATTAATATTAAATTAAATATATATATTAAAATAGATGTAAGGTATAATTTTCAATATCCAAATATTAATAAACCATTAAAAAAGAATGCACCACCAACACAACAATCTATTAATCAATTTACGCAACTTCCACGAATTCATTCTCAACTTCCATCTAATTCTTATCCAAGTATTTATGATAATCCAAATATTCAATACAATAATCCATTACCTAAACAAATTCCAACTTCAACATTTAATAATTTATCTAATTATTCTTCCAATCCAAATGTACATATAAAACATCATTATTAATATTATTATATTAATTTAAATATTATTATTATTAATTTAAAAATTATTATTATTATTATTATTATTATTATTTTAATTAATATATAAATATAGACTTCTATAATATATCAAAATTATAATAATTGGATAGATAATAATAATATAGCATCTATTAATAGTACGAAATATAATGGGAATAATTCAAAATATAATGATGAAGGAATACCACAAATGAATAATTCTAATTATAATGGTAAATATATTTATAGTAATAAAGTAAAAAAAATAAAATAAAATAAAATAAAATAAAATTAAATAATATTAATGAATATAATATATATTTTAAATTGTTACTAACTAAAAAAATAATATATATATGTATATAATATATATTTATTCACCATAATATTATATTTCTTCTTTAATAATAATAAATAATAATTATTATTTTTTTATAGGGTTTTCATCAAATAATATAAATTATTAGTATATTTAGTATATATTTTATATTTTAAAGTGGATATAACAAATATATATATGCTAAAGTGTAATATAATAATATTAATGTATATTTATTATTTTATTTTATATTAAATTCATTTTAGTTCTATTCAATTTTTTTTTTTTTATATTATTATTAATTATTTAGTATTAATATTTATCTATAAAATTAAAAAGAAATAAACCAGAAGATATATAAAAAATTACAATATTAATAAATGAATAAATAAATAAATAAATCGTAGTAAAATAAAAATAAAATATTTATATATATAAAGCATTATAAAAATAAAATTATTAAACAAATAAAAAAAAAAAAAATACAATTCCTATTTATTATAAATTAAATTATTATTATTATTATTATTATTATTTTTTTTTTTTTTTTTTTTTTTATTTATAAAATATTATTATAAACATTATTAAATATCATTACTGTCTACTGTTATCACACTTTATATATAATTTTATTTTATTTTATTTTATTTTTTTAATTTTTATTTATATTTTTTTTTTATAGTTTATCTTCATATAAACTATTACATTTTAAAGTAAAAATTAAAATTAAATTTCTGTATTTTTTATTAAAATTTTCTTAACAAAAATAGAAATAATTAATTTTTTATTTTTTTATTTTTTTTCATTAACCTTTATAATATATTTATTTGATTAGTTAATTAAACATTTATATATTAAATTAAATTAAAAGATTAGTTATTTTAACTCAACTTTTTTTTTTGTAATTAATTATATTAAAATTTCTAAATGTGGCGTATTTTAACATAAGTATGTAATATAATATATAATCTATAATAATTTATTTAAAAAATAAAAAATATTTGAATTTATTATTTGTATGATATATATATATTATATATATATCATACCTATGAGAAATCTAGTTTAAAAGATTATTACCATATAAAAAAAATGCTTATATTTATATAATATATTTTATAAACAAATTTATTAGTATACCAATTTTTTAATACTTTACTAAATCAGTATTAATAATTATTCACTTTTTCTTTTTGATTTATACGTGGATAAATATTTGAATGTGGATAAATATTTTAATAAAAAAATATCAAACATAAAAAATAAAAAAATAAAATAAAATAGTAATGAAACAAGTAAATAAATATTTATATATTCACTTATTTCATTACTATTAATAATTAATCATTTATATTATTTATTTTTATTACTTATTTAAAAATATTTAAATGAAAATAGAATAAATCATAAACTTAAAAAATCATGTAATAATATTATCAAAGCCAAACCAAATAAAAAAGGAAAAAATAATAAAGAAAATAAAATATAAAATATATATATATATATAAAAAGCAGACAAACAATCTATTTTATTTATTTTATTTTATTTTATTTTATTTTATTTTATTTTATTTTATTTTTTTAAATAAAACTTCTTTTAAAAAATTATTCATTTATTATTTATATAGTTTACTTTTTTTTTTTTTTAAAAAAAAAAAAAAAAAAAACTAATAATTTTAGAATTCCCCTAATTCAACCATTATAACTTTATTATTTTTTTTTTTTTAAAGAAAAAAATTAAAAGAATTTCTTTACTAATAAAATTAAAAATAGAAGATTTTTTATTACAATATTGCTTAATGGATCAACTACGTTTGGTTTTTTTTGTTATTGTGATTTGCTATTAATTTAGCCTTTATATATTTGATTGGATATAATGATATACAATATAATTTTTCGTACATGAATTTTTTGAAAAGGATTTTTTTTTATTTTTGTAATTTTCCATAATATTCAATTTTAAATTTATTAAAAAATAATAATAAAATAAAAATCAGTTTTATATATATATTTTTTTAACATTAATCTTTTCAATAATATTGAATGATCAATCTTTTTTTAATATATTCAATCATTATTTAATATAAAAAAGAAATATATAGAATTTACAAGTATTTATATATAAAAATAATTATAGTAATAATAATAATAATAATAAAATAATAGTAATAAAAGAAAATTTTTATTAATAATTATTGAAGTTAAATAAATATATATTCAAAAGGTCTATTTAGATATTGTATATATATAAAAATATATAAAAATAAATATATATTCAAAAGGTCTATTTAGATATTGTATATATATAAAAATATATAAAAATAATTTATGTACTTCATATTAAAATTAAAAAATTAAGTTTATATTAAAAAATTTTTTAATATAAAAAAATTAAATATATACATCAAAAAAAAAAAAAAAAAAAAAAAAACATATATATATACATTTTTTTTTACTTTAAAATTTTAAGCTTTTTTTATTTTTTATATATTTATATTAAAATTGATATATATCATTCCTTTTAAATATATATTTTTTTAAGAAATTATTATATAATTTAAAAAGTAAAAAAGGAATAATATATAAGAATTAAAATAATTAAGAATATATTAAATAAATAATAAAGATAAGAAAATAAAAAAAAGAGTACAATAAATAAAAATGGCTCTTTTTATCGGTCGTTTACAAACTGATGTAAAACCACGCGATTTAGAAGGTTTGAATGAGATAAAAAGATCTTTTTTTTTTTTTTTTATCTAATTTATATTTTAAAAAATTAAGATAATCATTTTACTTAATATTTAATTTATTAATCTTTCTCTCTCTTTTTATATTTTTAATATTTTTAATATTTAATATATATATATATAAAAATTCAATTATTAATCAAAAAAAAAAAAAAAAAAATCAAACTTAGATGTGTTTTACAAATATGGAAAAATTCAAAGATGTGATATAAAGGTTAATATAAATCTATAAAATATAATATATATATAAAAGGATTAAAATTAAAAAATAAAAAAAAAAAAAATAAAACTTAATTATTTGGATATTTTTTCAAAATAAAAATTATATAAAATTAATACAATTTTTATTTTTAACAAATTTAAATCTGGTTATATATATGATCAATGATACTTACTGTTAAATATTATTTTTAAATATACTATTCAATGCATAATTAATTACTATTAATATAAATAAAAAATCAGCATGGTCGTAGCTGTAAGTTTAATGAAGAATATTAATCAGTATGAAATATTTCATTATCATTATTAAAATTCAATTTTCAATATTTTTTTTTATTTTATTATTATTTTTTATATTGATAAAAACGAAGTCAATTATGGTTTTGTTGAATTTGAAGATAAAAGGTATATATATATTTTATTATTTTTAAATTAAAATTCAATAAAATTAAAAATTTAAAATTAATATATATATATTTATTTTAAATTTTATATTTATTAGAGATGCTGAAGATGCAATTAGAGAAGTTAATGGAAAAGTTAAACTTAAGGGTAACAAAATGGTTGTAGGCAAGTATACAAATTCAAAAAAGTTAGATTTTAATAGTTCTATTAAAATGAGTTTAAAAGATTAATCTTTATTTCTATTATTAAATAATTAGAATGGGCTAAAGGTAATTCAAGAAGAGTAAATAATAATGAATGTTATAGATGCGGTAGAGAAGGTAATGATAAAATTTTTAATATATAATTTCATTTATAATAATAAAATAATAATTTTTATAATTATTAATGTTAAATAAATTTTTCTTTGAATATATTAATTATATTGATAATTAAACTATATATATTTTTAATATTTCTTAATAATGTGATGAATTCAATCATAATTCATTAAAATTACATTTACTTTTAAAAAATAAAAATTAATGAATATTCAATTTCATATACATTAATGTATTAAATCCATAAAAAGGCCATTGGGCACGTGATTGCCACGAGAGAAGAAGATCAAGAAGTAGAAGTTATTCACCAAGAAGAAGATAGTAAATATAGTTATATATTTATAATCATATATACAATAATATATGCGATCATATAAATTATATATATATAAAATATAATTGATTATCATCAAATATTAATTTTTTTTTTTTTTATTATTTTAAAAAAATTATAGTTCATCTCGTAGATCGAGATCTAGAAGTTATTCAAGTAGATCTCGTTCAAGATCTAGGTCTAGATCTAGATCTAGATCCAGATCCAGATCAAGTAGCTCTAGATCAAGAAGTGATTCAAGATCCTATTCTCGTGATCGTAGAAGTAGAAGAAGATCCAGAAGTCGTTCCTTACGTCACTCCAGAAGTCGTAGATCTCGTTCAGACTCAAGAGATAGATCGTACTCAAGATCTCAATCCCCTCGTTCTAGATCAAGAAGTGGATCTAGATCCAATTCAGAATCATCATCACGTTCAAGATCTCGTTCTAGATCTCGCTCATACAGTCGCTCACGCTCTCGCTCTAGATCTCGCTCTAGATCTCGTTCTGGAAGTCAATCTCGTTCACGTTCCAGATCTGGATCAAGGTCCCCATCCGTTAAATCTAATTCACCAGCTAGAAGTGAAAATGATACTAAACCAATGGAAGAAGATAAGGACTTAGCTAATAATAAGGAAACAGAACAAACAAAAGATCAAGAAATGACAGATGCTAAGAATGATGCTGAAAATAATGAAAATGAAGAAAAAGAAAAAGAAAAAGAAAAAAGTGATGAACCAAAAAGCCCATCGTAAGCAAAATTAGTTAAAGAAAATATATATTTTATTTTTTTTAAATTTCTTTTTTTTTTTTTTTTTTTTATTAAAAAAAAAAAGATATATATGTGTATTTACTAATTTTTATTATTTATTTTATAAAAAAATAAATTTAAAATAATTATTTATAATAATAAAAATCTTAAAAAAATAATATTAATTTAATAAGTAACAGTGGATCACCAAATGAAGACAATTAAGTCTTTTTTTTTTTTTTTTATTTTGTTGAAAGAAAAAAAAAAAAACTTAGCAAGGATATATAAGTAATAAAAAAATAATATTATTGTTAATTTTATATATAATCTTTTAAACTTTATAAAAAAAAGTTATATATATATTTTTAATTAAAAAATAAAAATAAAAATAAAAATAAAATAAAACAAATCATAATTATTGTTTTATTTATTATTTTTATTTTATTTTATTTTATTTAAGTTTTATCAAAGGATATATA
>JACVTC010000128.1:467500-470000 GCA_016946835.1 Neocallimastix lanati (nom. inval.)
TCATTTACCTATTGGATGTTTGAATGGTTCAATTTTCTAATGTTTGACTGAAAAAACTTTATTTCTTTTTGTTTGGAATTATTATTATTTTGTTTGGAATTATTATTATTATTATTATTATTATTATTATTATTATTATTATTATTATTATTATTATTATTATTATTATCATTATTATTATTTATCTCTCCTTCAAAGCAATTAGATAGATGGGCTGAATATTATAAAGATCTTGCTTCGGATCCCTCAGGTCACAGCCTTAATCGTAATTACTGGAATCATGCTTTAAGGAATATTAGTCTTAGATCCACTACCTGGAATATAAATGGTCCTATTACGATTGAAGATATTAAAAAAACTATTTCACCGATGAAAAATAACAAAGCACCCGGCCCCGATGGTATTCCGATTGAATTCTACAAAGCTCTTTTTTGTAACGAAGAATTACTAGAATCACATCCTGCTGCTGGAAAGTGTCTAAAATTGATATTTAATAAAATATGGAATGGGTCATTTCCTAAAAAATGGAACTCAGCTTCTATTGTATCAATTCCTAAGAAGGGTGACCTATCAGATTGTAGTAATTATCGAGGTATTTCTCTCATTAACGTTGGACTAAAAATCATTTCAAAAATTATAACAGATAGAATATCTACTTACGCACTCTCACACAATTTCATTAGACCTGAACAATTTGGATTTCGCAACCGCGAAGAATGCATTAGTTTATTCATTTCCGTTAGAGAAATTTGTCAAAGAAGAAAATTCCAAGGAAAATTCACATATTTAGCTTTTTTAGATCTTAAAAAAGCTTATGATTTAGTTCCTATTTTTAACATTCTTACTAAATTATATCATTATGGAGTACGCGGTAAATGTTTTGATTTTCTTTGTAATTTATATACTTCATCTAAAGCACGTGCTCGATTTGCTTCAATGTTATCAAATGAATTTCCTATTAAAAGAGGTGTTCGTCAAGGTTGTCCTTTATCTCCAATCTTATTCAATTTATTCATCAATGATATACTAAATGACTGTGAAAAGTA
The DNA here is from genome assembly GCA_016946835.1 of Neocallimastix lanati (nom. inval.). NCBI lineage: Eukaryota > Fungi > Neocallimastigomycota > Neocallimastigomycetes > Neocallimastigales > Neocallimastigaceae > Neocallimastix > Neocallimastix lanati (nom. inval.). Next base: position 468,547 of record JACVTC010000128.1, read on the forward strand.
TGGTGTTAATGTTGGAAGAAAAAAGTGTTGTGGTGGACTCTTTGCTGATGATGTTGTTCTCATTGCTCCAAATGCAAAAAATTTAGAAAAATTATTAAAAAAGGTACATAAATGGGCTAATTTAAATGAAATGACTTTTGGTATTGAAAAGTGTGCAACTATGGTTATAAAACCAATGAACTTCCAACCTCCTCCAAACTATAGTGATCCAACCTTCTATTTAGGAAAGAATGATATTCCTAAAGTTTCTAGTTATGTCTATCTTGGTATTCCTTTTTCAGATGATCTCCTACTAGAACACATTATATCTCACATGCATTTTAAAGTTAGAAAATCCCTTCTTTCATTTACACGTTTCTTTTCAAATAAACTTATTCCTATTGTATACAAGAAAAAAGTTCTTCAATCCTTTGTTATTAGTAAAGTAATTTATTATTCTCCTTTACTTGGTTCAAACAAATCTAGAACGGCTAGAATTCAAACATTAATTAATACTGGTCTATTTTGGTGTATCGGTTCCTTCTCTAAAAATGGTAAAACAAATACAGAAAACAATGACTATATTAGACATAATTCAACAATGAGTACTTATGCTTTATCTCGAGATCTAAGCATCCCTCCTATTGCTGGTATCTGCGCAGCCTTACAGATTAAATCATTTGCAAAATGGAGTAAATCAAACTGTATCATAAAGGATCTTATAAAATCTATTCCCAAAATGCCTTATTATTCCTGGACTAAAGAATCTAGAACACTATATAAAAAAATCAAAAAATATAAATGTGTAAAATATGACGATATTATAGAACGTTACTGGAAATCAGTTTCCAGATTTCAAGGTATTAAAGGTCAAAACTACGATAGTAACAAGTTCTCAAACAATAAAGCTATAATAATGCTTAGCTTAAAATATCCCCAATTCAACTTAGGATTTTCGTGGATTATACGTTTACGCTGTGGTTATAAATACAATACTACTATTGCTATTAGAATGGGTAGAGTTTCAGAAGATTGTCCAAAGTCCTGCCCATGTTGTGGTGAAGGTAATCAATCTTTTGAACATTGGATTTTTAAATGCGATGCTCTTGCATCTTTTAGATGGAATTCTTTAAATTTCATCGATGATCTCTATGTTTTATTCCTTAGGAAGATTAGAGCGTTTAATCCTCTTTCTTCCTATGACTCTATTTCTGATTTTGAAGATTATATCAATCATTATATATACTTGTTCCTTCTTGGTGGGACTTTAGTTTTAAATGAACTACATTTCGATAGTGGGGAACAGAGACATTTAAATGAACTACTTTTCAAAGGTTCATCTGAGTCACCTGTTCCAAAAATTGTGGGCTTGGCGGAATTCTTAACAAATGCAATACCTATCATAAGTAGTTCGTTTGAGCTATTATTTGATAGGTATTGCAAAATATCAAACTTAACCAAGAGCGTCGACGTCG
>JACVTC010000128.1:472500-531772 GCA_016946835.1 Neocallimastix lanati (nom. inval.)
TATATATAAATTTATATAAAATTATGATTTTTAAAAATTATACCATTGACAATTTTTTTTTTATTTCATTTAAAAATAATAATAATATATATACTTCGTGTATTTTATTTTTAATTATATTTATATTTCTGACTATTTCAAATTTGTTTAAATTGTCCTTGAAATAATAATAATAATAATATTTAATGTTTATAATTAATGATTAAATGCACAATTTTAATATCTGAAGTTCAATATTGTAACGAATTAATTGAAGTCGAAAAAAAATATATGAACTTATTAAAACCTTATTGGAAAAAAAGAGCTGAAATTGTATCGGGAAAATATGATGACTCAAAAGAAATTCAAGAAGAAGATAATGATAATGAATACCCGGAATTCAATTGTTTAAATAACATTCATTGCAAAGGTATTCCAGACTTTTGGTTAACTGTTATGCTTCACCATCCAAAAATATCTGAAAATATTACAGAATTAGATATTAAAATTCTTTCATTCTTAAAAGATATTAGAGTTGAATACATGAAGGAAAATGCAAACTTTAGACTTGCCTTTGACTTTATGCAAAGATCTCAAAAAGATGAAGAAATAGAAAATATTTATTTTAATAATGAAACTTTATATCTTAATTTCTATTATGTTCTCGATAATAGTTATGGTAAGGCAGAATATAGTCATTCTCATGTTGAAGGTACCGAAATTTCATGGAAAAATATAAATTATGTTGAAGAAGCTGTTAAAAATGTAATATATAAAAATAAAAAGATAAATTTTTTTTTTTTTTTTTTTCTTATAAATATATTTATTTATTTATTTATAAATTTATTAATTTTAATACTTTTTATTTTATTTTATTTTATTCTATATTTTTATTTATTAATTATATATTTATATATATATTTATAATAATTATTATTTCATAAAATATTGATTATTTATAATTATTTGTTATTTATTTATATATATACACTTTTATATACTTTATTAACAATATTGGTATATTTTAATATTAATAATTGATATATATATATATATTTATATTTATTCAATTAATTATGTTTTTAACATTCAATATAGAAATCTTCATCATTCTTTATGATTTTCTATCCACCACATCCAGATGACCATGATAATGAATTAGAATCTAATATTATTAATGAAACCTTAAATCAAATCTTTGAAATTGGTGAAATTATTAAAGATGTTTTAATTCCACAAGCAGTTGATTGGTATACAGGAAAAGCATTATTATACAGTTATAATGAAGACACTGAAGATGGTAGTTGGGTTGGTGCTGATATAAATGATTTAAAAATTGAAGAGTAAATATATACAAAAAGTAATAAATAAAATAAATAATTAATTAATTAATTTTTAAAAAAAAAATAAAATAAAATAAAATAAAATAAAATTTATTTAGAAGTATAATAATAATAAATATAATGAAATAAAAATAGATGAAATGAAATAAAAATAGATGAATAGGAACATATATTAATTATTCAAATAAAATAAAAAAAAAATTTAATATTTAAATAAATTATATATATGATAAAAACAAAATAAAACTTTTTTATCAAAGTAAAAAAAAAAAAAATAATTAAAACATATACTAGTTTTTGTTTAAATATTATAAATAATAATAAAATGAAAACAGTAATAGAGTAACTTATAGAAAATAACATATATGCTAACTTTGATAAATTTTAATTTGAATTTATCAATTATATATTTTTGTTATTTTAGATGTATTATTAATAAGCTTAATAATGCATAAACCATTATATAATGTATGATATATATATAATATATATATATTATTATTTTAAAAAAAGAAAAAAAGAGACAAAAATATAATATTTTTTTTTTAAAAGAATTTTATTTAATGTGTTAATTTCTATTTTTCTTTCTGTATTATCTATTAGTGACTTCTTTTTTTTTTTTTTTTTTTTTTTATTATTATTATTTGTTTGTATGTAGCCCTCTTATGGGAATTATTATATTCTAAATTATTTAATTTCAATTTTTTTGGTAAAATTTTTAAAATATTAATTAAACAACAAAATATGAAAAAATAATAATAATAATAATGATTATTATTTAAAGATATGAAACTTTAATTTTTAATAAAAAAATAAAAAAAAAAATTACTCTATATATGTCGTATTTAATATATAATATTTAATATTTAATATATATTTAAAATTTCATTTAATATATTAGTGAAACTATTTTTTTTTAATAATAAAATATTTGACAATTTTAATTTTGTAAATGTAACTTTTTTTTATTTATTTATTTATTTATTTATATTTAATATCAAATATTAATATTTATTTTGTTCTATATTTTATTCTATATATATATATATATATATATTTTTTTTTTTTTTTTTTTTTCATTGTTTCTGTTTATATATTTATCATGAAAATGAATACTCAGTATTTCTGTATTTTGTTGTTACAGGATTTGTATATATATAAAATATATAGGAATTAAAAACTACGAAAAATAATAAATAATATTTTTTTTTTTTATTGATTAGATTTTAATATTACAGAAAATTGAAATCCAAAAATTTGAAATATATCCACAACAGAATTAATTATTCAAATTCAAAATAAAACATTATAAAAAAAAATACCTAAAAATAAAATTAATAATAAATATTAATGCTATATAGAAAAAAAAAGTCCATAATAAGGATGAAAGAATATTCAAATTTATATAAAGAAAAAATATATTATATATATATATATATATATTGTGACTGTGAAATACATTATATACACTTGAAGTGACCCATATATATTGAATATTACATAACTCTTAGTTTAACTCACAGTATATATATATGGTATTATGCAAAAAAAAGAGGGCAATATATGTGAATGTTGATATATACAAAAGCCTCCTCCAAAAAAAAAAAAAAAAAAAATCAATAATAATAATGTTAATATCCATGTATACATTTTATGTTTTTTTTTTTTTTTTAATTTTCAGTATTATAATTTTTGAAAATTATTTATAAACTTTAATTATTATTAAAATAATTTTTTTTTTTTAATAATTTTAATATAATTTATCATTTTACTGCGAATTTATTAAATATTTTTTAAAAACAATTTTTTTTTTTTTTTTAAAAAAAAAAAGTTTAACTTTATTAAAAATAATAATAATAATAATAATAATAATAGTAAATAAATAAACAAAATTTGATATAAATTTATTTATGACAACATTTATAGTATGAATAGAAAACAATTATAAAATAATTATGAACTAATTCCTATAGATGTACAATAAAATATAATAACTGACAAAAATAAAGTAATATATATATTTATATATAAAAAAATTTTTTTATATAAATAAAATAATACATAAAACATTTTGTAATATTTCGTTTTATTAAAATATAATATCTAGTTAATTATTCATTAATAATTAAAATAATAAAAATTAAACATAAAAAAAAAAAAAATAAGAAAAATAACATAAATTTAAAAAAGAAGTCCAATAAAAATCAAAACTATTTATATATGTAATATATCAATAAAAAAAAAAAAAAAAAAAAAATAAAAATAAAAATAAAAATAAAAATGGATACTTTACCTGTCAAAGATATCTATCCATCTCCTATAATTGATTGCACAAATGAAGTCACATTAAATAAATCCCTTAAAGGGATAGTTTGTATTATACAAGAACAAAATCGTACTATCAAACGACAAGGAAAAATTATTCAAGATCTTCAAAATCGAGTAAAATATATGGAAAAGGAAGTAAAGACAATAAGACAAGATGAAATAAGAGATGGTCATGAAGTATTAAAGGATGAATTAAGAAAAGAAATGATATTATTTGTCGCTTCTGTCGATGCCTCTCAAATTTATTCTAAAAAAAAATCAGATAGTATCATCAGTCGATTATATAAAAAATTTATAAATGCCCAAATACCCTATCAAGAATATAATAAAATAGAAGATGAAGATAATATTGCAAAATTAAGTCATAGAATCGTATGCCAAAATGGTAAAAATAAAGAACTTTACACCTGTTTAATGGAGGATTTAGATAAATTTAATAAAAAAAATGGTGGTCCCTTTAATTCTTCAGATCAAAAAGAATTTTTTTTAAATGATCCTAACAAGGAGATATCTATTTTAAAAGAAAAAATAGAAAAATTAAATTCAAAATTTGATAATATAAAACTTTCCAATTCGAATTCTAATTTTAATAATAATAATAATAATAATAATAATAATAATAATTTTAATAATAATAATTTCAAAAATGAAGATATATTAGCATTAAAGAAACAAATGATTCAAATGGAAGAAGATTATAATCATGTTCTAATGTGTGTAACACAAAATAGAAAACAATTAGAAAAAAAAGTGGATATAACTTATTTTAAACAAGAATTAGATAATATATGTAATCATTCAACTATCATAGAAAATCAGAACACCATCAATGAAATAAAAAATTCATTAAAAAAAATACAAAGCGATTGTTCATTACTACAAATCGATCAACCATCTTTTCAACAAAACGATTCCTATTTAAAAAAATGTCTTTCTTCTGTAAATCATAAATATGATCAATTAAATAATCAAATGGATACCATGAAAAATGCACTTATTGCTAATAATATTTTAAAGGTAACCAATGAAAATGAAGATGGACTAGATATTGTTCCTGTGATGAGTATTACTTTAGATGAAGCACCTTCAAAAAGGAAGGATAGTTCTGAAGATACTGATAGTCATACTTTAAATAATGAAAAAATAACAAAAGATTTTAAATATAGAGTCAATAAAATGGAACATATCATTAAATATATCATGAGAATCTTTAATTTAAAACAAGAAGATCTTTCTTCTTCTTCTTCTCCTGATATGATCATGAATAATAATAGTCCTCTGATATCATTTTTATGGACAACGATCAAGAATGATGTTCAATCTTTTATAGAAGAAAAATTAGAATTTCTTAAAAGTAGTTTGGATTCTCAATTTAACAGTTCTATCCAAGAAATATGGAATCATCTCGATGAAAATATTGATCCGGTTCAACAGCAAATGGGAAGTATAAAAAATATATTAACCGAACTAACGAAAAAATTAAGCTATTCTCAATATATCATTGGTGAATTTAATGAAAATGATGATCGCTATTTTGAAAATAATCTTCAACTTTTATTTAATAATGATAATAGTATTACGAATTATTATAAAGGTCGTTTAGAATCTCAAAAATATTGTTCTCTCAGTGATCGTGTTAATATTATCTATGATGCCATAAAACAGTTCCTTGTTTCTAATTTCTTTACAAACCAAAAATGTTCTAATAATGGACTAAAAGATTCTCATAGTAATGATAGTCTTCTTACTAGTACAATTATTAGCGAAAATACGAATAACAATACTATTAATAGTAATAATAGTAAAATTAGTAATAATAATATTAATATTAATAATAATAATAATAATAATAATAATAATAATAATATTAATAATAATATCAATAATAATAATAACTATACCCCTATCAGTGATACCAATATAGATGGTATCATCAATAAAATAATAGTCTCACCAATATACAAAGATAAGATCATTAATATTGTTAAAGAAACTCTTAAACCAAAACTAATAAAAATAAAAAATAGTCTTCATGAAAAGGTAAATAATGAAGTATTAAAAGAATTAATGCGACATCTTATAACAAGAGAAGAGCTTAAAACTGAATTAAATCAATATTCCTTCAAGTTTAATAGTCGATTAAGCAAAATTGAAGATGGTACTACAAAAGGTGGTCGTGGTATTAATTGTATTGAAAAAGATCATTCATGTCATTGTACTAATTCTAACAATTATAATAATAAGACATTTGATGGTCGATTAACTCTTCCTAATGACCAAAATATTAATGAAACGAGTAACTCTATTAATTCCTATAAATTCAATGATACCCAAAGATTATTTAATACCTACATTAAAAAGTTAATAGAAGATGAATTCCATAATAAGAATGGTTATTCAGATGGATTCAAATCTCTAGATATGTCAAAAGAAGAGGAAGAAAATTTATTGAAACCTTATATCAATTTATTAATTAATAATATAATTAATTCATTGGGCAACAACAATGATAATAATAATGATAATAATAATAATAATAGTAATACTAATACTAACAATAAATTTATGTCATCTCAGAATTTACAAATTCAAATTGAAAAATTAGAAAATAGTTTCGATGAAAAACTATTTTTATTAGGTAATTTTTTTTTTTTTTTTTTTTTTTTTTTTTTTGAATCTTTATATAAATATAAATTTATAAATATATATATTAATATCTAACAGATTTTTTATATATTTATTTATTTATTTTTATATAAATAAATTAAAAATATAATTAAATAATAAATATTATTATATTAATTATTTTATTATTATAAAAATTTAATAATTATTAATAATAACCAGCTTCTGATATCAATAATTGCAAAGAGGTGTATCAACAGTCCTTGAGAAAACCATTTGGCCAATGTGGACAATGGATATGGAATTCTGAAACTATAAATTTCGATTCCAGTATACCATGGAATATCGAGACCTATAATACTGATGGTAATAACTTTATATGGGAAATGAATAGCAATTCTATTAAAGTTCATAATGAAGGAATCTATGAACTCTCTTTTGCCTTTTTCACTAAGGTGAAACCTACAATAAAACTAATTATTAATGGAGAAACGGTAGTATCAGCTATAAATTCGTCATCCTATGTTGTTCATCATTCTTCCGGTTATGTTTTAGCCAATGGAAAAATAAAACCAGGATCATCGATAGGACTTAGCTTATTGGTAATTAAATACTTATTTATTTATTTATTTATTATAATTATTATTATTATTATTATTATTATATTATAATTATTATTATTATTATTATTATTATTATTATTATTATTATTATTATTATTATTATAATTATTATTATTGTTATTATTATTATTATTATATAATTATTATTATTATTATTATTATTATTATTATTAATTTTTTGTTTTTTTTTTTTTAATTTTATATTTATTAATCTTAAAAATATTATAATTATATTACATTCAAACACCTTTAATAATACTAATATATTAATTTTTTTTTTTTAACTTTTTTTATATATTTATTATTGAAATTGACTTTAAAGGATTACTTATCACTTCCTTCAAATTCAGTAATATCATTACAATATATTGGAAATAAAAATAATATAGCTGGATATGGATTTATAGCATTAAAATATATGTCATGCATTTGTGTATAAAAAAAAATAGTTATTTAATCCACTATATTCTTTTATATAAAAATATAATATGTTAAAAAAAAAAAAAAAAAAAAAAAAGTATATTAAATAAATGATACCATTTATTATAACTTATTTATTTAATAAAAAATATTATTTTAATTTCTTACAAAAAAATAGAATAACATTTTTTACTTTTTAGAAAATATATATATATATATATAAAATTAAAAAATAAAATTAATAAATATTATTATTTTTTTATATATATTAACAGTCCAATTGGTAATACTCTAAAAATTTTTAAATAATCATATGTATCATATGTGTATAAATATTTAAAAAATCAATAAATTAATAATAAAAAAACTATTCTTTAATAGTATTATAGTTTGATAAAAAAAAAAATTATTAAAAGAAAATATTAACAACAATAGCAATAATAATAATAATAATAATAATAATAATAATAATAATAATAATAATAATAATAATAATAATAATAATAATAATAATAATAATAATAATAATAATAATAATAATAATAATAATAATAATAATAATAATAATAATAATAATAATAATAATAATAATAATAATAATAATAATAATAATAATAAATATTTAGCAAAAATTGTAAAAATTTTTATTTTATTTAATAATTTTTTTTATAATATATATCTATAATTTTTTTAATTTTTTTATTTTTTTATTTATTTTTTTTATTTATATATTTGTTATATTTGGTATATTTGGTATTATATTTTTAAAATATAATAATAATTTTCATAGTTTATAAATTATGTCATTTAAGATAATAAATGTTTTTATAAAAAAAGAAATAATAAAAAACAAAAGAAAAAAAAAATAATTATAATTAAGATAAAGTTTACTATAAAAAGATAAAAAAAAAAAAAAAAAGACATTTATATTTTTAAATTTCATAATTATATTATTAAAAAAATAATTCTTTATGTATTTATTATTATAATTTATTTTTATTTATTTAATTTTTTTTTATTATTATTATTATTTTTTTTATTTTCTATTATTTATTTGTTTTAATTTTCTATTTTTTTTTTATTTTTATTTTTATTTTTTTATTTTTATTTTTTTTTTTTTTTTAATGCTTCCTTGAATAATAATTTGTGGTATTATTAAGTTGAGTTCGTCTCGATGTGATAGGTTTTATTACCAGCGATTCATCATTAAGATCCATATTACTTACATTTAATATGGATATTAGTGAATCATTACTATTTTTATTATTATTATTTTTATAACTATTATTTCCATTATTATTGTTAGTTTTATTATTATTATTATTATTATCATAATATTCATTACTTCTATTGAAATACATACTGAGTTCTGTTGGAGGATATTTTGTCGGTATTATATTTGAATTTATTGTACCATTATTTATTTGAGATTTACTTGCTTTTTTACTGGAAATTAAAGAAGAGGAAGTAGGAATGAGAGGAGTTTTATTATGATTATTATTATTAGTATTCTTTTTATTTTTGGAAGAAGAAGAAGAAGAAGTTTGATTTAAATGACCATATGTTTGATGATGTTTAGGGAAATTTTTATATATTATTTCTGACATCTTAATGGTGGAGGTATAAGTAGTTGGGTATATATTATTAAGTTTATTATTCTTTTTAGGTGAATTCCAAAATACTCTATTCTTTGTATATTTGGTTTCTTTTTCTTTTTTAAGTGTTGGAAATCGATTACCATTACCATCATCATCATTATTATTATTATTATTACTAATATTATGATTACTAATACTATTACTATTACTATTATTATTATTATTATTATTATTATTATTATTATTAGCACTAAAAGCAGTAATTGTATTGATATTACCATTACTATAATTATTAATACTTTTATTTGAATTAGACTTTATGAAATAATTATTATTCATATTATTATTAGGATTAATCTCTGTATTAAAATAGTCATTCTTTTCATGATTTAGTAGACCTCCTCCATAGTCTAAACTATTAATGATATTATTTTGATAATTTTTAGTATTCTTCCCTGATAGAGAAGAGGCTCGACTACTTGCTCTAGTCCTTAAGTCATCATGATCACTTCTACCAGTAACAAAACTTGATTCATCATCAGCACTTTCAGTAGTAGCAACAGATGAAGCACTTCGAATATCTCTTTTACGTTCTGGTATTACTGGAGTAGTATAAGAATTGAAATAATTATTCATCTCTTCTTCATAAGCTTTACTTTTCTGCAATAATTTCTTTAGCTTTTCATTTTCAAAATTTTCTTGAGATTTTCTTACTTTTTCCATTCTTTCTTTCATATTGATGGATTTAACATTAACTTTATTAATATTTAATAGTAATGATAATAATAATAATAATAATTAATTAATTTTATTATATATAAAAATTTTATATTAATTTAATTATTTTTAGTATATTAATGAAGCAAAAACAAAACAAAACAAAACAAAACAAAACAAAACAAACAAAAAAAAAAAAAAAAAAAAAAAAAAAAAAGAATTATAAAAATAATAATATTATTATTGTTGTTGTTGATTAAAATTAATAAAACACATTTATATAAAATTCACATAAATATAGATATTTAGAAATATCGCTAAAATTGAATAATTATGAATATATTTATTTACCTTTTTCCAATTGGATCTTCCTATAATTATCATTTATTTCTTCTAATATTGATATTTTAATATTATTTGCAGCTATCTTATCTTCAATGTTATTTTCTTATTTAAAAAATCAGAAATAATATAATAAACAATAATAATAAATTTTTTTTTATAAATTAATTATTAATTTTTAAGGTATATATATTGACTTATATTGACTTTATATAAATATTCATAAAACTATATTCATTATAATTGTTTATTTTTTCAAATTTAAATATATATATATATATATATATAGAAAGAACAATTACCTGTAAATAAAACATTACTATTAATTTCAGTATCCTGATTTTCTACTAATGCATAAAGATTAGACTGTAGCTGTTTAACTTTATTTTCAAAATTTTTACATTTAGTTTCATATTCTTCTATTTTACTTTTATAATTTTTATTTTCTTCTTGAGCTACCAATAATGAATAATGTAAGTCACCATAGGTATCTTTTAATTTTTTCTCATTATCTCTCCATATATCAATTTCTTCAGTTAAAGCGGTTTCCTTTATTTTATAGGATTTAATATCTTTTTCTAAATCTTTAATTTTCACATTTAATACATTAATTTCTTTAATTTTCACTTCAAGAGTTTCATCGCATTTCTTTTTATAGTCATTGTATTCCTCAACAATTTTATTAAATTCTTTCTTTTTTTCTATTAATTCTTCATTTAATTTTTCTATATTTTTTTTATTTTCCGTTAACACTATCTCATTTCGATTTTTGATTTTATTTAATTCTTCATTGGATGTGGTAACAGAATTACCTATTTTTTTTTTTTTAAATAGATTATTTATTATATATTAAAATTAAAGTTAAATATTATATATTATATAATGTATAAAAAAAAAAAGAGCTATTTTTTTTTTTGTTTATTTTTTTTTATTTGCATACATTCACTTTTTAACATTTCATAACTTTTAGATAATACGTTTAACTTATCTTTTAATGTAATTTCACTGTTTTTCAATTGATCATAATCCATTTTCATTGTTGAAACTTTATTTTCCATTTCCTTTTTATATTCCATTTCTTTTTTCTTTTTAATAACATAAGTAGATATACATATATTAAAGTAATAAGAAGAAATTATTCATAAATAATATAATTTTTAAATTAATTTCAATTATGTTTCATCTTATTTTTTTTTTTTTTTTTTTTTGTATGATCGATAAAGATATCTATAGATTGACTCTATATAATAATAAATATTTATTTTTTCATTTATATTAATATATATATGAAGTATACTTTAAATGATTCTTTCATATCAGTTATTTTATTTAATGAATTTTCCGTTGATGATTCCAATGCTTTTATCTGTATATATATATATATTTAATCGATATAATATATAATATATATTATATTAACAATATTAGTATAAATTCTTTTCTAATATAAATAAAAAAAAAAAAAAAAAAGATTACTTTAGTAGTCATTAAATTTATAGAATTAAGACTTTCATCAATTTCTGATCCATTTAATTCTGTCTGAATGGATTGAGTAATAGACTTTTTCTAATTACAATATAAGCAATATATATTTTATTTATTATATATTTAATAATACATATTTTTTGCATTTTAGCATTATAATATTTAATATTTTTTTTTTATATATGTGATATTATGAATAAATGAATATATATATATATATATATATTATTGTTATTATTATTATTATTATTATTATTATTATTATTATTGTTATTATTATTATTATTATTATTATTATTATTATTGTTATTATTATTATTATTATTATTTATACCTTTGTTGTTTCTGTTGCTTTATTATCATATTCAATAATTTTTGTTTGAGTTTCTGCTTCTTTCTTTTCAATATATCTTTTTTCATCAAATAATATTCTATTTTTATTATTTTCTATATTATTCTTTTCAGTCTATTATTGATTTTTATTATTAGTATTATTAATAGTATTATTATTTTGTTTTTTGTTTTATTTTTAAATTAAAAATGATAATTATTTAATATATAATTTAAAATATTATTAATTATAAATATATATATATAATTTAAATACCCTTGCTAATTTCTTTTTTTCCAAGATTAATTTATGAATAATAGATTGAGCAGAATCCTTTCCATATTTTTGATTAATTACCTCTTTCAATAACTGCATATGTTCGACTTGAGCCTCATATTGTTCCATAATTTTTTTAGTTTGCTTTTCTCTTTCTTCCATAAATTTCTTATTATTATTATTATTATTATTATTATTATTATTATTATTATTATTATTATTATTATTATTATTATTATTATTATTATTATTATTATTATTATTATTATTAATATTATTATTATTATTATTATTATTATTATTATTATTATTATTATTATTATTATTATTATTATTATTATTATTATTATTATTATTATTATTATTATTATTATTATTATTATTATTATTATTAATATTATTAATATTATTATTATTATTATTATTATTATTATTATTGTTGTTGTTGTCGTTGTTGTTGTTGTTGTTGTTGTTGTTACCGATATTTATTATTTTTTTTAAAAAAAAAACATTAATATCAAAAAAATAAAAAAAAAAAAAAAAAAAAAAGTTTTATTAATAAATGTATATGTTATATAATATATTTATAATAAAGAATTTTTATTATTATTATTATTATTATTATTATTATTATTTCCTTTATATATATAAATATCTATTATAAATAATCATGACAATAATAATAATAATATTTCTACTAAAAATAATAATAATAATAATAATAATAATAGTTAAAAAGGGAGTGATGAAATATATACCATAACTCTTAAAAATAATGAATTCCATTTATACAATGAAAAAATACAATTCTTTATATTATTGACATCTGAATTGTAATCTGTATCATAAATATTTTCACTTTGACTCCCATAGTTACGATGTATTTTCAATTTCTCAATATAATCAGGACACGATGGAATATCATACTCTATTGAAAACTTTATTTAAAAAAAAAAAAAAAAGAACAAGAAGAATCATAAATAAAATTATGATGTTGATGATGATGATTATAATTGTTATTAATATTATAGTGATTATTCATTGATGTGATACAATAATTTTTTTGTATTGTTGTTGTCATATCATTATTATAATCATAAGAATGGATAATAATTTGGTAATATAATTAAAATATATATAATATATATATATATTATTTTACAATGTATATATGTTAATATAAAAAATTTAAGAAAAAAAAAAAAAAAAAAAGAAAGGATATAACAATATGTATTAGATTTTTTCTTTTTTTTTTTTTTTTTATAGTGATATCATAAAAAAAATTAATTATATAAAATTAATTATTATTATTTTTTTTTACTTGTTTAAAAAATTTAATAAGTATATTAGCCCAATTTGAAAAATATGAAGATATAGATGTGAAACAATTAATATCTGTGATTTCTTTTAGTTTCGCTTAATTAATATCAAATATAACAGTATATATATATATATATATAAATAATAGTAATAATAATTTTATAAAGTTGATTAATAAATAAACAGTTAGAAAAAATAAAAATTGTAACCATCAGTAATAACTTAATTTT
This sequence comes from Neocallimastix lanati (nom. inval.), assembly GCA_016946835.1. Classification (NCBI taxonomy): domain Eukaryota; kingdom Fungi; phylum Neocallimastigomycota; class Neocallimastigomycetes; order Neocallimastigales; family Neocallimastigaceae; genus Neocallimastix; species Neocallimastix lanati (nom. inval.). Next base: position 486,118 of record JACVTC010000128.1, read on the forward strand.
AATTATATTATTAGTTTTTCTTTCTTCTTTTCTCTCTCTATTAATATTTAGATTTATTGTTGAGAGAATATTAGAGTATATATTAAAAAAAGAAATAATTTTTAATTACATATATTTGAATAAAACATAGCATATATTCTCAGATTGTTATCATTTAGTATATTAATAAAATCTATCTTGCTTCTACAATTTGATATAAAAAATTATATAACAATAATAATAATATATATATATATTTCGTTAACACTTTTTTTTTTTCTTTTGTTTTTTTTTTTTTATTAAGTCTGCTGTACTTTTGTTTTATTCTATTATAATTTATGGTCTCATCATTTTCAACATCATATATAAAAACATTATTTTTTTGATTAAAATTTTGATATACTTTATTAAATACATAAATAATTATAATCAAAAGTATTATATTTAAAAGTTCTTATTATTACTTTATTTCTTTGGTATCTATGATTTGATTAGCATTATTTGCTCCTAATTTAGAATTAGATATTTCATTTATTTTAGAGGTACTATTAATTTCATTTTCATTTATGGAAAAGATTTGTCTATTGGATGAAAAAAGTTGTCGTTGAGATTTATTATTATTGTATCTATCATTGAATAAATTTGGCATAGAGTTTGAAGTACTATTCCTGCCGGTGTTTGCTAAATTATTAGTAAGATATTGTTCAAATTGTAAGAGCTCATTTTTAACAGTATTTGGATTAATCTTCTTCATATAGTATCATCAAATTTTAATATATATATGTTATGTATGTAACTTTAATTTATTATATATATATATTCTTTTTTATTTTTATTTTTTGAGAAATAAATTTAATCAATTGTATGCGTATATGTGTATATTTTTTTTTTTATTTGAAATTAATATATTATTTCAATAAAAAGGTTATTAACTTTTTAAAGGTATCTTTTTAATATTGCAAATATAAAATACATATACAGATAGCAAAAAATTAATTATAAGCTATAAAAGAGCACTGCGTATAAAATTACATTTAATTTTTTATAATTATTTATAATTGTTTTAATTTAAAAAAAAAAAAAAAAAAAAAAAAATCAAACTTTAATTATTAAAGTTTATTTAATTTATTTATTATATTTGATTTTATTATTTGAATTAGATTTATTTATCTATTTATTTATTTATTTGGTTTATTTAAATATTTATATATTTATATATATATTTATTTATTTATTATATATTTATATATTTATATATTTATATGTTTATTTATTTATTTATTTATTTGAATTTATCATTGGGTTTAAGATATTCTGAATTAATTATATTTGGCATTAAAAAAAAACGAAGAATTTTATATAGTTAAATCTTTAACTATTATAATTAATTACTATTTGGTATTTTTTATTATTTATTATTATTTATTATTATTTATTATTATTTATTATTATTTATTATTATTTATTACTATTATTAATAATTTATTAAAACTTATTTTTATTAATTATTATTTAATTATTTATTATTATGATAATTATTAATCATTATTATTATTTATTATTTATTAATAGTATATATTATAATAAAAAGTATTCTAAAAGGTATTTTATTACTATTAAAAAGTGGAATTATAAAAATACTTATAAATTTAAAAAAAAAATTATTAGTAATAATATTATGTTTTAAATAGTCAATATAAATATTTAAGAAATTAAAATAATAATGATAAAAAAAAAACTAATATTTATTCAATAAAACAAATTTTAATTTTAAACAAAAAAAAAATAATTATTTTAAATTTTTATAATATTTATTATAACAATAATATTTTTAAAAAAAAAAAAAAAAAAAAAAAAAAAAAAATTTATTTTTTTATTTTATATATATATATATATTTAGGAATATATATAATTTAATAAAATTTAATTAAAAAAAAAAATAATAAAATAAAAATAAAAATAAAATAAAAATAAAAAAAAATAAAAAATAAAAATTTAACTATATAATTTTTTTTTTACTTTATTTTGAATTTATGTAGAACTTAATACTTTAAAATTCATCTATATATTATAAATTTTTAAATAAATTTAATATTGAATGATATGAAATAACATTAAACAAGAAATGAAAGTAAATGATTTATTGTATTAAAAAAAAAAAGATTTTTGTTAAAATGATTTGTTGTTTTAAAAAAAATTTTTTTTTATCTTATTTAAAATTTTAAATAAATATAAAATTTTATTATATATATTTATAAAAGCAATAAAAAAAAACCTTTAAACCTTTAATAATTTTTACCGTGGTATTCCTTGTTTATAACTTTTTTTTTATTATTTTTTTTACAAGTTTTTTTATTTATTACAATTTTAAAAGTTAAATTACATTTATAAAAATGATAGTAATAATACCAATAATAATACTGTTATAGTTAGTTATTAGTATTATCATAATTATTTTATATATTTTAATAATAATTAATTTTCATTATTTATTATTTATTAAATTATTTATTATTATTCATAATTTATTATTATTTATTATTATTTATTATTATATATAATTATTTATTCTTCTTATTATTATTATTATTATTTACAATTATTATTATTTATTATTATTTATTATTAATTATTAATTATTATATATTATTATAAATATATAAAATATAAAATATTTATTTATCAAAACTTAAAATTAAAGTTTAGAATAAGTAACAATATATAAAATATATAAATAATAAATTTGAATATCCATTATATATATATCTTTCTTTTGTCTTTTTTTTTTTTTTTTTTTTCTTATTATTTTTATTTAATTTTTAAATAAAGCAAATAAAAAAAAGTTTTATTATAACTAGAAATATTTTAAAATAAAAGTGATTATATTATTTAATTATAAATATTCCAAATTAATATTTTTAACTAAATAATAGAATTGGTTTCGAAAAAATAAAAATTTTTTTTCCTTATAGTATTGTAATAACATTATTTTTCTATTATTTTATAACTATATAATTATATTAATATTTCCATGATAGATAATAATATTCCATTTTAAATAATATAATATATTTATTTTTATTCTTTTAATTTTTTTTTTTTTTTTAAAAAAAAAATAATAATGTAAAAGTAATTAATATATATATTTTTACTTGAAATATTCAATTATGAAAATATTAATTTTAACATATCAATAAATAAGTAAATTAATAATAAAAAAAAAATATGCTAATTAAAATAAAAAATGATATGTTATAATAGTATATAATAAAATAAATAATAATAATTGAATGAAATATATGAAATATTTAATTGAATAAAATATTTATAAATTATTTTTTATGATACTTATAATACATATTCATGTCTACCAAAGTTTCTTTTTAATAATTCCTATAATATAAAAATAATAATAATAATAATAATAATAATAATAAATAAATTAATAATGAGTTAAAAAAAAAATAATATTAATAATATTTAATAGATTAATATATTAATTTCAAATCTTATTTTGATAATAATCACAATATTAATATATATCATATAATATTATATTATAATAATATTTAATAATATATTATAAAGATAATACAAATAATTTATAATTTATCTATTTGTATATTTATATATAAAATTAATAAAATTTTAAATAAATAATAATAATAATAATAAAAACTTACATAGGTAACAAAAATAATACCACTTGAAGGTACACTTCTTGCAACTGTAATGCCGCAACCTTTATAGAAAGAACGTATACCACCAGACTTATAAATATCTGCTGCAGTAGCAGTAAAACTCTTACCTAACTTCTTACCAAGCTTTTTACCAGTAGTAGCAACAAATTCTTCAGTTTGCATTCTACTTTTAATCATATCCACAGGGAAGGAAAGAGTATTATAGGAAATTCCTGCTAAGGCACCACATACAGCAAGCTTCCATGGCGCAAGATCATCTTTATTGGTGGTATTAGATGATTTCATCATATAGTTACAGGCTATTTCATAAACACCAAACCAAGCTGCACCACCACTCACCTCACGAATAAGTGTACCTATATGACCACGGTACATACCTCTTATACCATGATTCTTTAATGTATCATAAATAACATGTATTGGACCTTTATAATGAATTTTAGTGGTAGCTTGAGCAGTATTATTCGCTATTTCGTTAGTAGAAGATTTAGTAGCAGAATGGTATAATGCTTCAACATCTTGAACTTGTAATTTACATTTTACTAGTTCAACTGGAGTTAAAAGCATAGCAGCGCCAGTACCTGCAAGACCACCGGCAAGGGTATATTGTGACATACTAAGAGGTTCATCCTCTGGTTTTTTAGTAACTTTTCTAATAAGACGTTGAGCATAACCAAAACCTGAAAATAAAACACCATTTTCTATCATAGAACCAACTAATGGTGAAGAAAGACCCTACAAATGAAATTTATTAATTTTTATATGTTTCAAAAAAAATTTCTTTATTAGTCTTTTATTTTTAATAATTATATTATTTTCTTTAATGTATACCTTATAAAAACCTAAAAATCCTTCATTTTTATAAGTTTTTATAATACAATCAAATGTACTATTAAAAGTATCATTTGAACTGGTTTGAAGTCTAACTTTTACAGTATCAAATGGAAATTCAACAATCTTTCCAGCAATACCTGAAATCTATTATTATTATTATTATTATTATTATTATTATTTATTTATTTATTTATTTATTTATTTATTTATTTATTGAATTATTAATTAGTAATTGTGTGTGTTATCAATTTTAAATTCCAATTTCAATTAGAAAAATTATTATTATTCATTTATTTATAAATAAATATTTACAGCTCCAAAAACTAAATCGTCAAATTCATTAAGTTTTAATTTTGGTTCTTTTTCTTGAATGTTGGTCATTTTATTTAATTAATTCTAAAAATTATAATAATAATAATAATAATAAAATATAATAAAATATATATATATATATAATAAAAATAATAACTATTAGTATAATCTATTAACTTTTTATAAATATTAAGTTATATACATATAATAAATATTTATTTAATTTAAAATATGATAAAAAAGAAAGGTTATTTAAATGGCTAATATATTTGTAATATTTATATTAAATAAAATATTGATAATATTGTACATATATAATTTTATTTTAATAATAAAATATATATAACGAAGTAATATTTATAATTTATAAATATTCTTAAAAAAGTATTATTATTTATAACGAATAATATATATGAATTCTAACGAGAAAGGCATATAGCAATTAATTATTTTCCAAATTATTATTATTATTATTATTATTATTATTATTATTATTATTATTATATAAAGCATTGTTCAATACATTTCATATTTATTAAATCTATTATTTATTATGTATCGTTGTTAAAAATTTCCATTCACTACAATTTCTTTTTCCATAAGAAATTAACTAATTAAATTTATATTATTATTACCCTTTTCTTAAAAAAAAAAAAAGCTAGAAGATTTTGATTAAATTATTTTTTCACAATTTAAAAAAGTTTTTTAAAACATTAAATTAATAAATATATTTTAACAATAAATATATATGCATATATATTTACATTTTCCTTATCTATTTTTATACTTAAGAATTCATTTATTACCTTTTTTTTTTTTTTTATAAAATATGTGATATAAAAATAACAATAACTATGATAGAATAAAGATTTATTAATTATAAACTAATTAATAAAACCGATAATAATAAAAAGTAAATATTATTATCTTTATTTTTATTTTAAATTGATATTACTTATAAATAATATATATGGAATTTAAATGATAGAATATTTTGAGATAAAAAAAAAAAAAAAAAAAAAAAAAATGTTTTTTCTATATATATCGAGTTTTATAATAAAAGAATGAGTTAAAATAATATTAAAAATATTTAATTAATCAAAAATAAAAAAGTTTTAGGTAATAATAAAACATAATCTTTTTATTTATAATTTAATAAATTAATAATCCATATAATATATTAACTAATTAATTTTAATATAAAAAATCAAATACGATATAAAATTTTCTATAATGATCAATATATTAGTATTCTACTGATTTATATACTTTATTATACTTTAATCTAAATACAGTTTGAATAATAAAGTAATGTAATATAATAATTCTTTTAGTTTTCTATAGTCAACAAAAACAAAAAGAAGAAAAAATATATATTTATATAGACATATTAAAATATTAAATAATATTATGAATATATAATATTGTGAACCTAATTAATAAATATTTAAAGTATTAAAATTTTATTATTTATTATTCATTATTCATTAATTATTATTTATTGATTATTAATTAAATATTATTTACTATTATTATTTATGATTTATGATTATTATAATTATTGTTTCAATTATTATTTGAAATTAGATTTAATACAATTATATACAATAACAATAATACTAACAAGTGACAGATAAAAAGTAAAATAAATAATTAATATTTATCAATGATAATAAATTTATTAATTAATAACATAACAATAACAACCTTATTATGAAAATCAAGATAAAAATTTGCGTATTAATAAGAAATAATTTCTTTATTTTATTTTATTTTATTTTTTTTATTAAATGTTTATTTTTTTCTTTTAATTAAAGGAATAACTTGTAACAAATAAAATAATATAAATATATATATAAATAAAGAATTAACAAAATATATCTTAATATATTTTGAATTTTATTTGCCAAAAATTAATAATTAGTATAATTTATAATTTATATTCTTTATAATTTTCGCTTAATATTAAATATTTAAAATTGCAAAAATATTAAAAAATGATTAGATTATATTTATTATTTATTATTTATTATTTATTATTTATTATTTATTATTTATTATTTATTATTTATTATTTATTATTTATTATTTATTATTTATTATTTATTATTTTTTATTATTTATTATTTATTATTATTTATTATTTATTATTTATTATTTATTATTTATTATTTATTATTTATTATTTATTATTTATTATGTATTATTTATTATCCATCTATTTATATTTATTTAATAATATATTAATTGTATTAAAAATTATTAATAAGCAATAAATAAAGTACTTAACTACAAAATTTAAAGTTTTTTTAAAGAACTTTAATTTGTAATATTTAACAATTGGTTATTCAAAAATATTTATTTATTTATTTATTTATTTATTATTTATTATCTATTATCTATTATTTATTATTTATTATTTATTATTTATTATTTATTATTTATTATTTATTATTTATTATTTATTATTTATTATTTATTTATTTATTTATTATTTGTTATCTATTATGTATTATTTATTATCTATTATTTATTAATAGTATAATCTTTTTATCATTAATAGTATATAATTTATTTATTATATAAAATTATGTAATCTTTTAATCCTTTTTTTTTCAAAGATTATTGATTATAAAAAAATGATAATATATACATAGATTTGTATAATCGTTTTATGTCATTAATTTTTAAAGAATATCAATAAAAGAATGACTATTTTCAAATATTTAATTTAGTTCTAATATTTATAAAAAAAAAAAAAAAAAAAAAAAAAAAGGTAAAATTTTAAAACTACCTAAAACATTGTAATAATATTTATATATCTATACCATACATATATAAATTTAAATTTATTATATATTTTTCAAATAGTTAATGTTCATTATGGGAAAAAAAAATTAGAAGAAAAATTAAAAGTTTTATTAATATATATTACTACAGAATTAGAATTTTTATTAATATATTTATATATTTTTGTATTATTTATTCAATATCTAACATCAAATTGATCAAAAAAATTCTTTTTATATTACTGTGAATGATCTATCATTCATTATTATTAAATTAATTTATTCATTTATAAATATTTTAAATATTTTATGAAAAAAAGCCTTAATATATTATCATTCATTAAATGCATTAATTGTATATAAGTTTGATATTTTTTTTTATTTAACTTCATCAAATTCTTAATATTATTCCATAAATTTTTATATCTCATATCATATAATCACGTGTTATGAGAATTTATTTTTAAATTATCTGAAATAAAAATATAAAAATTTTTATAATATATATATATATATATATTTTTTTTTAGAATTAATATTTAATTATAGATACCACAAAAAAATTAAAATTTTATATAAATTTCATATATAAAAATTATTTAAATATATATTATATAATAAAATATGGCAGCACCAATACCAATGCTTCGATTCCATACTGCTGGATATAACGGTTATTCAGTTGAATTTTCTTCTTTTTTCGAAGGAAAATTAGCATGTGCGGCTGCAAGTAATTTTGGTATTGTAGGAAACGGTAGATTATTTGTATTAAATATTCATCCTCAAGGTTTAGCAATTGAAAGAATGTAAATTTGAAAGAAAAATATATAATAATTTTATATTTAATAAATAAAAGAATAATAAAATGGAGTATCATCTTTAGAGATTATATATTTATATATAAACATAAATGTCAAATTAATATCATTAATATTTGTTAAAAATTCTTTCAAAAGAAAATTTGAATGGAAATTTTATTAAATAAAATTCATTGGAAAAAAAAATAATAATAATTATAATATAGAATTAAATATGAAATACATATAAAGTATGCAAATTAAAATTTAAATAATTTTACATATAAATATAATAGATATGATACACAAGATGGTTTATTTGACGTTGCTTGGAGTGAAATAAATGAAAATCAACTCGTTACCTGTAGTGGTGACGGTACAATAAAATTATGGGATTTAACATTAGCTGTATGTATAATGATAATAAATCATATACCATAAATATAAACTAAATATTAAAATAAGTAATAAAACTTTATTTTACTTAATATATATATTTATAATATACGACTATAATGTATCCATTATACTTTATAATAATATCATTCGGTAATATATTAAATTAGGATTATCCTATCAGAAATTGGGCAGAACATGCCAGAGAAATTTTTTGTGTACATTGGAATTTAGTAAAAAAGGATACTTTTATTACAGGTTCTTGGGATCAAACTATAAAAATTGTAATTTTTTTTTCTTTAATTTATACATAGAAGAAAAAAATATTCATTAATAAAAACAAATATAAAAGAAGATAAATTAAAAAATAGCATATAAAAAAAAGAATTAATTTCAATATATATTATTAATATAAAAAAAGAGGAACAATAATATTAAAAATAATCTATTATCAATGATTATATTATACGAGAAAAAAAAAAATAAAGCAAAATGATATATTCAAGTATATATATATATATATATATACATAAAAAGTTTTAAAATTTAACTAATAACAATAATATTATAACGAATTTTGGTTAGAATAAAATCATTATAATAATAACAATAAAAAAGAAAATAAATAAATAAATAAATTTTAGTTAATAAATTTAAGTTATAGTAGAAATGATATTAAATTTCAGATAATGAAATTAAAAATTTTAATATGACTTTCTATTTTTTAAAATATTAATTTATGTGAGTAAAATCTAATCATATACTAATATTCTTTTTATATTTCAATTATATCTTTAAATAATTTTTATATTCTTTTAAATATATATTATTATATCTTACATGTTAATATAATTATATATATTAATATTACATATTTTATTTCCTATCAAATTTTTCATTTTTATTGCCACTAAAAATATTATGGATTATCATACATTCAATGACTATATCCATGTTAAATCAACCATTACTATTTTTTCATAATGATATTTTAACATTATTTAATTTATAATGATATGTAATTGATTTTATAATACATTAATAATAACAATTATTAAAACAAACTATAAATAAACTACAAATAATCACATAAATTGCATAATTAAATAACCTTAATCAAATCAGTGGAATCCAGAAATACCGCATTCCTTACATACCTATAAAGAGCATAATCATTGTATTTATAATACCTCATGGTCTCCCTATGATGGAGATATTTTTTCTTCATGTTCTGGAGATCATACAGTAAAAATATGGGATACAAAGATACCAAGATCAGCACAAACCATTCGTGCTCATAATGCTGAAATTTTAGCCCTCGATTGGAATAAATATCGTGAAAATGTTATCATTACGGGATCAGTAGATCATTTAATTAAGATTTGGGATCTTCGATTCCCAGATCATGAAGTTCAGTGTCTTCGAGGACATGACTATGCCGTCCGACGTATAAAATGTTCACCTCACAGTGGTGATATTTTAGCATCAACCTCCTATGATATGACCATGCGTCTCTGGAATACCTGTCTAGGACCACAATCCCAGGTATTTGTTGATGATCACCATACAGAATTTGTATTGGGGGTAGATTTTAATCTGTATGTTGAAGGACAAATTGCCACCTGCGCCTGGGATGAACAAATATGTGTATCCATGCCACAACAAATTAGGCATTTCTAGAAATATAAAATAATAATAATAATAATAATAACCAAAATTAAAGATTCAAAATTCAAAAATCAAAAAAAAAAAAAAAAAAATATATATATATATATATATATATATAATCAAAGATATAACTATACGGTTTCAAATGAGAATAAAACAAACAAACAAAAAAAAATTTTTTTAGAAATGATGATAATGATTATGATAATCATTGTTTTAAAAAAATCAGTCTTTTAAAATATGTATATTAAAAAAAAAAAATAAATTAAATTTGATATTAGAAATAAAATAAATATTTAGTAAATATTTTTTTTATATAATTTATTAGAAAGAATTAACTATAAAAGAAATTTAAAAAAAAAAAAAAAAAAAAAAAAAAAAAAAAAAAAAAAAATAATAATAATAATAATAATAATAATAATAATAATAATAATAATAATAATAATAATAATAATAATAATAAATAATTATTAATATTTAAATTAATCTAATTTTATATCTGTAATTTTTTTATATCAAAAATAATAATATTACTAATATTAATAAAAATAAAAAAACATAATAATAACATATAAATATATTTATATATAAAACTTTCTTTTAATAAGATATGTATAAATAATATTTTATATATTTATATTTAAAAAAAAAAAAAAAGAAAGAAAGAAAAGTGATAATATAATATATGAATTATCGTTAAAATATTGATAGATAGATATAAAAAATTATTATTTTTTTTATTATTACTATAATTATTATTGAATTATATTTCCAAATTATTTTGGAAATTTCGTAAAACATAGACTTTTTTTTTTTAAGTAGTAAATCTATAATGATTTTTTTTTTATGCATGATTCTATTTTAAAAATGAAATAATATATCATGAATAAAAATAAAAATAAAAATATATATCTATATAAAATTTTATTTGGTTTCTTTTTATTTTATTTTTTTTTTTTTTTTTTTAAACTTATTCATCAAGAGTTAAAAATTGGCTCATTCCTTCTATATTTTCAATTAAGAATTTATTGATATGACGAATCATGACATGATACTGATTAACCCAAAAATGATTCATACCTTGTTCTATATGATAACGTGTTGTTTCCTTATCGGTAGTTTCGATGAAACTTTTGAATTTTTTAATGGAAGTGAAATTATCTTTATCCCCGATGAGGAAGAATTTCATTTTTTTAGATTTGGCTGCTTTTTCAGCAATTTCTTTACCATGGAACATTGAAAGGAACCATAACACAGAATATGGGAAACCAATAGCAATAAAACTAATAACATCTGGAAATTCATCAGCTGTTGCACATACTACCATAGAACCAAAAGAATTACCCTAAAAATATTAAAATTAAAATAATATATATATATATAACATAATGAAATATATAATATATAAAAAAATTTATATATTAATTATATATAATTACAATATTAACATTTTATAGTATAACATTATAATAATATAAATATAAATAAATAAATTATATAATTATTCATAAAATTAAATATAAATATATATATATGAATAATAATTTTTAAATAAATATATACACATATATATAAATCAATAATATATGTAATATATACATGATTATAATAAAATATATAATAATAATAATAATTTTAAGTTTATAATAAAATAAATGATAATGAAAAAAACGATATGAAATGAAATGAAATAAAATAAAAAATAATAATAATAATAATAATAATTTAATTTTAATATTAAATATTAATAATAACAATAAATAATAAAAAGTGATACTAACAATTAAAATAATCTTCTTTGGAGGATGTTCAATATTACGAACGTATTCCACAACAGTACGTAAATCTTCTTGTTCTCCTAAACCATTTAATGATTGTCTACCACCGGATTTACCAGCGCCTCTATATATAAAAATATTATATATGAAAAAATATATTTAATATTTTATTTTATCGAAGTATATTATTATTCCTAAAAAATTTATTTTTTTAAGAAATTTTAAAATTTAAAAAAAATATATATATATATAAATAAATGAAATTCAATATAAATTATAAATAAAATAATAATATTAATAATTTTATTATTTTATATTTTTTATATCATAAATGTCATGCAAATTTAATTATAAATTTAATATTATATTATTTATGCTATATTAGCTCCATTATTTTAAAAATCGTTCGATAAAATCTTTTTTTTTTTTTTTTTTTTTTTTATTATTATTATTATTTTTGTTTTGTTTTGTTATGTTATGTTATGTTATGTTATGTTTTATTGAAGAGAAAGAAACAAAAATAATAATAAAAAAAAAAAAAAAAAAACATTTGTTTATTTTAATATTATTTATTATTCTTTTTATATTTTTTTTAATTAAATTTTATTAATAATATAATCACTCCTCTTGTATTTATGAAAATAAAAACATGTATATATTTATTTATTCAATTATTGAACTAAACTTGTTTTATCCCATTATATTTATTTTGTTTGCTTGTTTGTTCTTAAATAAATATCTGACCATTTAAATTTTACGTAACAATATTTTTCTATTTTTCTTTTTTTTTTTTAGTTTGTTTTATTTTTGTTCATTCATTTTTATTATATTTTAATTCAATTTTCAAAAAGAAAAAAAAAATACCTAAAATTAAATTTCACGGTAGTAAAACCTTCAGCTGCAAAATGACTGAATAAATGACAAATACTAGGTTCTTCATAACTACCACCTTTTTATTATTTTCGAAAAAAAAATAATAAAAAGAAAGTAACAATAATAATAGTATTCAAATTCAAATTTTTTTTTAAAAAAAAGTAAAAAAAAAAAAAAAGTAATAATACTAATTTATTAGTTTATATGTATATATATATCATATTACATAAAATTATTAAATTTTATATAAAATTAAAATTAAAATAAAAATAATAATAATAATAATAATAATAATAATTTTAAAGATTGTCAATACCCATACCCATCATAGTGTAAGGATGACATATAATAAAAGCATATTCACATTGTGGAGTATCTGGTATAGCTTCACTTATTTTTCCAACAAGTTTAATATTATCTTTAGTATTGAGAACTTCAAATTCTTTTTCCATTCTAGTTTTTATTAAAAATGAAATTCGTTTTGAATTAAAAAACGAAAAAATAAATTATTTTCATTAAATATAAGTATTTAAATTTTCAATTCTAACCTTTCATATAAAAAACTTTAATTATTATAATTTATTATTATATATATATTTTAAATTTTAAAATAATTTTTAATTAATATTTTATTATATTAAAATTATGAATAACCAACCAACCATAAAGCAATTACTCGATTTGTATGGCATACAAAACTACAACAATTCAAAAATTGAGAGATAGAAAGTTATAAACTTATAATAAATATGGTATTCTTTAATTTTTAAATAGACTTTTTAATATTCTTTAACCATTTTTAATTTTAAATTTTATAATAAATTTAATAATTGGGAATTCTTTTCTATTTTATTTTATTTTATTTTAATTTTTTTATATTATTTTTATATTTTTATTTCAATTATAAATTATACTTAATTTTTTTTTTTTTTTTATTTTTTTCAAATGTATGAAAAATAAATAAATAAAAAAAAAAAAAAGTTAATACATGATCCTATTTCTTTATTTCTTTAGTTTATAATGTTATATATAAATACTTTTTTATTGTTATTTTATTTAAAAAATACCTTAATCTATCATTTAATACTTTATTTTTATTTTATTTTATTTTATCTTTATTTTTTAAATAATAAGAAATTTTATTATTGATAACGAATTAATTTTTTTTTAATATTAAATAGTATTTTTTATATATTTATTATTATTATTAATATTATTATTAGTTTAAATATTTTATTTATATTATTATTATTACTTTTTTTTATAAATTCATTCATCTGATATATCTTTTAATTCATCTTGAAGATATAAAAGTCTTGGAGTAGATATGCCTTGAGAAATAATATTTGAATCTTGACTAATAGCATTTGTAATTGATCTGTTTGTTGTATCTAATGGTGTAGTAGGGGTAATAGGATTATTGGATGCAGATGAAGGAGAGGATAATTGCGAATGATGATGGTGATGATGTTTATGATGATGTTGATATTTATATTGATATTGTTGGTTTTTTTCATTCTTTTTACGATGTTTAATATTATTTAGTAGTAAATTTTTAATAGTAGAAATGGCCACATTATTAGAACGAGGTAAAAAGGCTTCCGTGTAACTTTTACTACCATGACCATATTTACCATCTTCTCCAACACCACCAGGATTTTTCTTGATATAGTAATAGGTTAGGATGAACACCATGATACTAATCACACTAAATCCAATTAGAAAGATATTTGCAGGAGATTGTTCTTTACCAAAGGCATTATAGATAGAAAAAATTAATTTATTAGAACCATCAGGAGAGATAGCAAAAATTAAGGAAATAACACAAGCCCATACCACTAATAACTGACTATAAATTCTCCAGGCATCAATAATTCTTACATAACAAGTTCCTACATAGATCATATAAATAACTGCAAGGAAAGCAATAATAATTGCCATACAACATCGGCCAACATGAAACATAATAGATTTAAGCCATTCATCAACCACTACTTGAAGAATATTATACATAATCATAATTAAAAGATTAGTATGTTTTATGACGATGGTAGAACGAGAGGTGAAAGCAATCATTCCAGGTTCAGGAATAGGTTCATTTGAAATAACGATAGCCGATAGAACAATATATGCAATACTGAAACCGATGATGAAGTAAACGATAAAGAAACCCGGTTTAAGAAGAATGTAACTACATCTTTCCGAACGATCAGTAGAAGAATCAAGGGATGAATTCCAATTTAAGAGACAACTGATGGTTTTAATATAAGAATAGAGAATAATAATATAAGAGATATTGAAGATAGGAATTAGTGAACTTAACCAGTGTAATCCAGCCAACATTTTAATTACTTTATAGAGTTTTGGAAATTTTGTTTTATCAATATATTTTTTCAAGATGAGTGTATTCATTATGTAGATAAAAATAAACAAGGTAGTTAAGATCAATGTCAACCACCAAATAGAGATGAATAGAAAAGGTAAAGTTGCTGCTGTTATTTTCACCAAAAATAAAGAGGTAACATAATTTGAGAATTTTGTTAACCACTTTAAATATGGATAGAGATTTAAGAGATAGAGAGAAATTAAATTAGATATTCATGAAGTATTGTTATCATGTTGTCATTAAAATTTTTAATTTGTAAAAATAAAAGAACAATTTATTAAAAATTTATATATATAAAATAGATATTAATATAAAAATAAAAAATATTTATATAATTATTATTATAAGATCAATATAAAATTATTTATAATTTATATATATAAATTGTTAGTATTATTATTAATAAAAATAAAAATAAATATAAGATAAAAAAAAATTAATTAAATAAGTTAACGTACTTTAAATGGCTTGTATACTTTATTAATACTATTTTGTAAAAGAGGTGTATTAAGGATATCTTCAATGGGAAAATTGATTAATTGAAAAAATTGAATAATAATTGTAAATATTTGAAAATAATTTGATATATTATTTTTTAACCAATAAGTATATTGAGGATAAATATGTTTTATTCTTGGTTTCCAATTGATACTTTCAACACTAGTACTTTGCTTCCCTTCATTATTATTATTATTATTATTATTATTATTATTATTATTATTATTATTATTATTATTATTATTATTATTATTATTATTATTATTATTATTATTATTATTATTATTATTATTATTATTATTATTATTATTATTATTATTATTATTATTATTATTATTATTATTATTATTATTATTATTATTATTATTATTATTATTATTTTTATTATTAAATTCAAAATGAGAAGTTTGAGATAAATTATGATTAGAATCAGAATGAATTACTGAAGGATGAAAATTGATACGATGTTCAGAATTTTGATTATTGAAAGATAAATCTTTATGATCAGCTAGAATAAAATTTTCTTCTAATAAGGAATTATTATAATCATTATCGGTATGATGACTTTCATTAATAAAAGGTATATTTTTGGATAAAATTACTTTTTTGGATGGATTATTTTCTTGGTGGATGAGTTCTTTTGAATATTCATTTGATTCTAAATCACTATCATTTGAAGCTTTAGAATTACTAGAATTATTATGTGATGATTTAGTTTGAAAGGTACTTTTTTGCCTTCTAAAAGATTTATTTTTTAATTTTTTATAAAATGTTAACTTTAATGACTTTTTCCTCTTTTTCCTTTCCTTTTTTAATATAGCTTTTACTGTAAAAAAAATGCAATAAAATAAAATATTATGTTAATAAAAATATAAATAAATAAAAATTAGTAAATATATAGAAAAAATATATATATATAAATAGTAAAATAATTTTAATATATAATATGATTATAATAACAATTAATAATATATTAGATAATAAAACGTATTTCATCTATTCCTTTTTTTTTATTGAAACTATATTAAAAATAATTGTAACTCAAACAAATCTTTTTTATTAAATTGATATCATGACAATATATATATTTATTTATTTATATACTTTTATAATATCTAATTGATTGATAAATTAAAAATCCACATGCTCCAAAAAGGAAAAAGCAGGTTCCTGTCAATAGTTTAAAAGAATCCTTGATTGTCCAACCTCGATGGTTTGAAGGAATAGTACAACTCATTTTAATCACTCCAAAAATATAACATCCTAAAAAAATGTAGGGTATATAGGCAAGAGAAAAAAGACAAGAAATAAATATATTTACAGTATATAGGAAAACAGAGCCCACTCTATGATGAAAAATAATATCAGGAAAATAGAAATATATTTTAGGAGTATATTTTTTCTGTTTCCTCTTATTTTTTTTCAAAGAATAGGATTTCTTTTTCACATCAAAAATTACAGTTTTTGATTGAACTTTTTTTTTATTAATAACATTATTGTTTTTATTATTGTTCCTATTAGTTATATTTTTATCAATAGTATTGACATCACTATTACTACTACTACTACTGTTATTATTATTATTAATATTATTATTATTATAATTTTGGTTAGTGTTTGTAGAAGTATTAATATTAGTGTCATCATTGGTAGAGGAAGGTTCATGAAGAATTGCAGAGGTAATATCCTCACTGATATTATTATCATTAAAAGATTTATGAGAAGCATAGTTCCTTGAAATTCCTTGATAATTAGATGATATTACTAAAGGTTGTATTAATTCATTATTATGAAATATTCGTATATTTTGAAGAGGTTGATCCGTCATTGAAGTAGATGCTGTTGAACTTATTGTGGATATGGAAACATCATTGGTACTACTTTCAGTTGAACTTTCCGTTGAACTTTCCGAATTAACATAATAAATATCAGATATGGAAGAAGATATGGAAGAAGATACTAAAGAAGTTGAATTTGATGATAAATCTTATATGAATCAAAAAAAAAAAAAAAAGTTAGAAGAAAATAAGTATATATTAATAATATTAAAAGTAATAACGATAATTCAATAATAATAATAATAATAAGTTTTTAAATAAACAAATATATGTATAATTATTAGAAATTAATATATATCTCTATCTAAATAAATTATTTGTAAATTCAATCATACAATCACTACTATCTCCATCACTTTTATTATGATCAAGACTTGATAAACTATCATCATGAATTATGATAAGTCGAGAAGTAGAATCATGAATTTCCGGTTTTAATATATCATTGTTGCTGTTGTTGTATCTGTTAATGTTCTTGCTATTGCGGTGACTATGATTATTTATGATTGTTGTATTAGTATTATTATTGATTTGAGTAGAAGTTTCAGTACCTAATTCCAATTGATCAATATTCTCCAACGACTGAGATGATAAATCAACAGAACTGTTTTCTAAATCTATAATAATTTAAAATGAAAGTAGAAATGGAATTGAAAAAAATAATAATAATAAAATGAAAAATAAAATTATTAACCATATAAAATTAATATATATTTTTTTATTTCAAAAAATAAAATAAAATAAAATAAAATAAAAATTAATTATATTAAATTCATAAAAAAGTAATTTATTTATATATCAATAAATAAATTTTAATATTTAATTAATTTATTGATAGATAAATATTTATATTTTAAGAAATTCATCACCAATATATAATTAATTAATTAAATGGTGTATTTTATATTTAAATTTTATGAAAATTTAAAAATAATAAAAATAAAAATAAAAAAAAAAAAAAAAAAATAAACCATAAATAATAATAATAATAATAATAATAATAATAATAATAATAATAATAATAATAATAATAATAATAATAATAATAATAATAATAATAATAATAATAATAATAATAATAATAATAATAATAATAATAATAATAATAATAATAATAATAATAATAATAATAATAATAATAATAATAATAATAATAATAATAATAATAATAATAATAATAATAATAATAATAATAATAATAATAATAATAATAATAATAATAATAATAATAATAATAATATAAAACTCAAAAAAAGTGAAAATATATTTATATATATATATATATATTAAAACTCAAAAATACCTATCGTATTATTATTATCATTTTTATTAATAGAAATATTCATATTGTTATTGAAAGTATCATGTGGTAGAATATGGTTTTCCTTTTTATTATTATTGTTGTCATTATTGTTATTTGCCTTCTCTTTTTTGAACGATGAAGATATTGGATTAAATGATCGAGGTAAAATATTTTTATCATTATCATCATTATTATATTCTTGAAGAGAATTTGTCGTATTATTATTCTCCTCTTGATACAAACTAGGGGTCACTCTAATGATCGGAATATTTGTATTTGTATGGGTTAGAGGAAGAAGAGGTGTGTTAATGTTTGAGTTTTCCTGATAGTAATTTTTTGAATTTTTCCTACTGGTATATTCCTCATGTTCCAATTTTTTTCTTTGATTGAGAGCTACTTGTATCCATTCATTATAAGATACAATATGAAAATGATTTTTAGGATGATAAGGTAGAGAAAATATAGTACGTACTAAAATTAATTTATTTCTACAGAGACGTTCAGAATTAATAATTCGGGTATATTTATCATTAATACTTTGTAAACGAGTACAATAATAATACAGACCTACCAATCCAATTATACTAAAAAGTATAATCAATATAAGATATACCTTAAATTTAATATCGAAAGAAGAACGCAAAATACTATACCATTCAAATGGTATCTCTTTATTACTAGTGTTTGCAAAAATTTGTGATATATCAGTCATTTTTTTTTTTAATATATATATTTATGTAATATTTATCTTGATTTATACAAAAATAAATAAATAAATAAATATTATTTTCATTTAGATCTTATATTCAATTAAAAATAGATAGTGTTCAACATATTCTCTTTTTTTTTTTTTTTTTTTTTTTTTACTTTTTTTAATTTTTTATTGTATTTTATTTATTAAAAAATTATAAAAAGAATAAATCTAATATTTTTCTAAAAAAATTAAAAATATAACTTTAGATTTTATAATTTTTTTTAAAAAAAAAAAAAATAGGAATGTTCATTAATAAAATTCTTTAATTTATACATTATAATTTTATTGAATTCTGATAATAATGGATATAAAATAAGAGAGAATTAATATAAAATATTTATTTAAAAAAAAAAAAAAAAAAAAAAAAAAAGATTATATCAAAAAAATTCTATGTATATATATAATATTAAAATTATTTTAATTATAAATATATCTAAATTAAAAGCATTTAAAAATTGTTAAGAATTAAAGTTCACAATAATTATATTTATATATATCTTGTCTAAGAAAACCTTATTGTATTTACAGAAAAAATTTAAAAAAATGATTAATATATATTTGTAATAATAATTATAATGATAGAAAATCAAGATGTTCTATATAATTATAAATTGTATATGTATATATACTTTTTTAATACTAAAAATTAAAAAATATAAAAAAAAAAATTTTTATATATGTTCTTATGTAATTTTTATGGTAAATAAATGGATTATACACCTTTAAATAGATATAGATATTCTAGAAGTGATTTGTATAATCAATTTATATTATTTTTTTAATAATAATTATTTTTATATAATTATTATTATACCCTTAAAGAATATGATAATCTATTTAATAAATTAAAAGAAACTAAAAATACTTTTTTAATTAAATATTTTATTAATTTTTATGAAAACGGAGATTTTAATAGTATATTTAAATAGGCGGTTTTATTAAAAAATTAAGACATATTTAAAATATTATTAATTAACGGGGTTAATTTTGAAAAGAAGATATATGATATAACAAATTATGAGGGTACTTTATGGTCTTTTACCAAAAAAAAATAATAAAATTAAAATGCATAATTTATTATTAAAATTAAAACCTATTTATAGTAATAAACTTAATATTTTATCAAGATACTGTAAACGAAACAGAGTTAATGTTAAAAAAGTTAATTAGATTTCCTTTTATAATACTGGTAATGAAAAATTTTAAATATTTTTTACCAAAATATTCCAATCAATATAATTAATTTATTTAATTACATATTACTTTATAACAAATATTCATTATTGTTGTAGTTCATAATTTTTTTTGATTAAAATAGTCTTTAAAACTATGATATTATATATATTATTAAATTTTTTACAGATTCATTTAAATTTAGTTTAATAACATATATATTTAGAGAGAACAAAAAATTATAATAAAATATATATTTAGAGAGAACAAAAAATTATAATAACATATATATTTAGAGAGAACAAAAAATTATAATAACATAGATATTTAGAGAGAACTAAAAATTATAATAACATAGATATTTAGAGAGAACAAAAAATTATAATAACATAGATATTTAGAGAGAACAAAAAATTATAATAACATATATATTTAGAGAGAACAAAAAATTATAATAACATATATATTTAGAGAGAACAAAAAATTATAATAACATATATATTTAGAGAGAATAAAAAATTATAAATATTTAATAATTATAAATTTAGTATATAATAAATTCAATTAATTTTAGCATTTATTGTATATTATATATTTAATATAGAATTATATTTAAAATTTTTTATTTATATTAATTATCTACATGAACTACCTATTAAAATTCAGTCAAATATAAGTATCATTAGTATTTATTTAAATTTAAAATGTAAATAATTAATAAATTTCAAATCTCATTTCATAAAGTTATAGAATTATGAATTTCTATAATTTTGAGTTCTAATTCCTTAACAAATTAGCACTCAAAATGAGACCATAATTATTATATATTAATAGATTCTTCTTATATTTTACATAATTAATCATCTATGAATATATTATATCATTTATTTGAAATTAAAAATATTCAATAGGTAATATTTATTCTTCTACACTAATTTACATATTTATCATTTTTGGATTTATAAAGGTAAAAAAAAATTTTATGATTTTGTTTCTATCTTTAATATTATGACTAAATTGTACAAAATAAAATAAAATTAGATATGGTGAATTATTTAATGATGAAATTATCCTTATTGCTTCCATAAAAAAAAAAAAAAAAAAAAAAAATAATTAAAAAAAAAAAGGTAATTATTATAATAAAAAATTATATTTCAATTGTAAATATATATATATTTTTTTTGTCGTTACACATTTCTACAAGGAGCTGTATTCCCTCACATCCTTACATATATCTCCATTGACTACGGGCATCGGAATTAGAACCTTTCACCCCTACAGTGGGTTTAATCATTTGCGTGTGGATATATTATAATCAGTGCCTATGATTAAGTCGTAGCGTAGAATCAAAGGGGTTGGATCCAATATGCTGCCAAGGAAAAGCCTTTTGTATACCACTTTAGATTAATAAATAAATATTAAGCAATAATAATTTAATTTTTTTCATTTCCTTTTACTAAATATATAATTTCTATTAAGATATTTACTTTTTACTTTTTACTTTTTTTTTTTTTTTTTTTTTTTAAAAAAAAAAATTTAATTAAATTATATATCATTATTAAAAGTACAATATCAATTAAAGGGATAGACATTATTTATACTACACTCTATTCTCTCTCTCTCTTCCTTCCACTAAACCACATAATTTGAAAACGTTATATGGAGAAATTAAAAATTTTTAAATAAATCTTATTCATATTTTATATTTTTTAATATTTTTATTATTAATAACAATTATTAATAATTATGTATATATGAACATGAATTAGATTAATATATTAATAAATAAATATTTTAAACTGTATATAATATAATTTTTTAATTTATTCATAAAATATTTCGCAATTTCTTTGTTTTTTTTTTTTTTTATTAAATATAAAATATAAAATTTTTATTTAAAATTCATTATTTTTAAATCTCATTATTTATATTATATAAAATTAAAAGATGTTACTTATAAAAATAAGTTACAATAATAAAATAATTATTGAATAAATATTGAATAAAAATAAGATAAAAGAATAAAACAAAATAAAATAAATATTGAATAAAAATAAGATAAAAGACTAAAACAAAATAAAATAATTATTGAATAAATATTGAATAAAAATAAGATAAAAGAATAAAACAAAATAAAATAATTATTGAATAAATATTGAATAAGAATAAGTTACAAGAATAAAAAAAGTATAGAATAAAAATAAGATACAAGAATAAAAAAAGAATAAAATAAATATTGAATAAGAATAAGTTACAAGAATAAAAAAATAATAAAATAAATATTGAAAAAAAAATAAGTTAGAAGAATAAAATAAAATATAGTATAAAAGAAATATTGAATAAAAATAAGATATAATAATAAAATAAAATAAAATATAGTATAAAAGAAATATTGAATAAAAATAAGATATAATAATAAAATAAAATAAAATATAGTATAAAAGAAATATTGAATAAAAATAAGATATAATAATAAAATAAAATAAAATATAGTATAAAAGAAATATTGAATAAAAATGAGTTATAATAATAAAATAAAATAATTATTGAATAAATATTGAATAAAAATAAGATATATGAATAAAAAAAGAATAAAATATATATTGAATAAAAATAAGTTACAAGAATAAAAAAGTATAAAATAAATATTGAATAAAAATAAGATATAATAATAAAATAAAATAAAATAAAAATAAAATAAAAATAAAATAAATAATGAATATGTATAACATACATGTTATAATAAGATAATATTAAAAAAAATAATAATAAATAAATAAATAAAATAAATAAAATAAAACATATATTGAAAGAGAATAAGTTACATATATAAAAAAATTAAAATAAAATAAAAATTAAAATAAAAAAAAAGTAAAATAAAAAAAAGTAAAATAAATTAAAATAAAAAAAAAAAGTAAAATAAATTAAATTAAAAAATAAATAATGAATATGAATAACATACATATTCTGATAAGATAATATTAAAAAAAAAATTAAAGAAAATAAAATTTACTAATACAATAATGTTAGTAAATTAATAATAAATAAATAAATATATAAATAAATATTATAAATATATAAATCAATTATAAAACTTAATTTTAAACCACACTAAAAGTTTTATCATTAATTTTTTTCAGTGTGGTTTAAAATAAAGTTTTATAAAACTTTAAATTAATTATATATATAAATAAATAAACTTATATAATCTATTATCTTTATTAAAAATATATATTATATCATTAAAAATTTAATTTTAAAAACTAATATAAAAATGTATCAAAATTAAAAAATAATTATATAATGTTCCACAGATCATATTAAAATATATAATGATGCTACTTTATAAATAAATAAAAAATAAAATATTAAATCATTTCCATATAATAATTATAATGGATAAAATTTAAAATAAACCGTGCTTGAAATATTTCCATTTAATAATTATAATGGATAAAATTTAAAATTTAAATACGATATAATTATAAAATATAATATTATCACATGTTAATATGTAATGGACACAAAATAAAATAAGAATTAAAATTATAAATAATATATAAATTATATTTATTATATGGAAAATAAATAAATAAAAAAAAAATAAAGTTAATTACATATATTAAATCTAAATTAAAAAAAAAAAAAAAAAAAAAAAAAAATTAAGTATTTAATTTATTTAAATAATAAAATAATAAAATAAATAATTTTTATATTTAATTAAAATTATTATTTCCATGAATTAACTAAACATAATTTTGTAATTATTTTTTTTAAAGGTTTATATTTGAGAAAGGAAAGTAAACTTTTCGAAAGAAGCTTTTACACTTTGTACTATGTTTCACTGTTTTAAATAGAATATTAAGCATTAATGAACAATTACTGTTAATAATTTTTATCATAATCTATAATCATTTGTATATAACTTAAAAATAATATAATTAAATTAAATAAAATATATATTGATAAACATATAAAAGTTTTTTATTTTCAATATTACTTAATCTTTTTCAATGTTTATTTTACATATATATATATATATTTTTTTTTAATTTAGTTTCTATTCTATATATATATAAGTATTTTTATTTTTTTGATATATTTATTAAAATGATTTTAATACTATTTATTAAATAATATTTATTAAATACTACTTTTTAAATAATCATTTATATCATTTATTTAATTAATACACCTATATTAATTAAACTTATAAGTTTAAATAATTCATATAAAAAAAAGGGTGAAAGTGTTAAATTTCTTCGGATTAATAAAATAGAACAATTAAATAGCATATAAATAAATAAAAAAATATATAAATAAATAAAAAATATATAAATAAATAAATAATATATATAAATAAAATAATTAAATAATATATACAAATAAATAAATAATATACTTAAATAAATTTATATATATATATATAAAATGAATTAAAAATAAAAAAAATAAAAAATAAAAAATAAAAAAAAGAATTAAAAAAAATAAAAAATAAAAAATAAAAAAAAGAATTAAAAAAAATAAAAAATAAAAAAAAAAAAAAAATAGAATTAAAAAATAAAAAAAAAAAAAAAAAAGAAACAAATCACAATTTTATTAATAATAATAATAATATATATATAAATATAAAATTTATATATAAATTGATAAATAAATAATTATTAAATAAATATAATTTATTAGTAATCCTCATATCTTTTCTATTTTAACTTTAATTTTTAATAAAACCGAAATGGTTATTATAAAATTCAATATTTTGTTTATATTTATTATTTTTATTTTTATTATAAATAATAGTTTCGGCGAAACTATTAGTAAGGAAAAGGTATTATCGTTAAAAGCACCAAAATGTACTGAAAACAAAGATTGTCCTGAATCTGTTGATTGTTTTGATGGATTTTGTAATATTCTATATTATTGTCATAATGAAGAATGTACAGAAATAAAAGAAGGAATGTCTTTTAGAAGCGATGCTAATCTTGAAAATTATAAATTTTATAATACCACTGACTTAATTTTGGAATCTTGTCCAGAGGATTTCAGAAATATTGAGAAATGTTATACACGTTATTGTTTGAATGATAGTAATTGTTATAGTAATAAATGCTTTAATAATACATGTATTATTAATAATCAATTTATAACTACATCTTGTTCAGTTTATACAGGTTTTGACCACTTTATATGTGTAAAACCAGAATTTGAAAATTGTAAAAATGACAAAGAATGTTACCCTAATCGCTGCAACGAATACCATTTTTGCACAAGTGCTATAGAAAAAAACTGGTTAGGAAAAGCTTTATTTAAATTATAATTAATCACAATACTAATAATTATTATTATAGTATTTATTATTTTCCTTTTAATAAAAATTATAAAAAAAAAAGTTCAACTAAATAAATTTAAATTAAATAAGTAAATACATAAATATATAAATATTGAATAAATAACCATATAAAATCGAACAAATAACTATATAAAAATAAATAATTAATTAAATAATAAATAATTTATTAAATTAAATTATTAAATATTTAAATAATTAAAGAAAAATAAATAATAAAAAATAAATAAATAAATACAATGATTATTTTACAATAAAATTTATTATTAAGTTATAAATTATATATATATAAATTTAGTAATAATTGAAGTATATAATAAATTATTAATAAAAAAAAATTATTTGTACTATTTAAAAATTTATTATTTACTGTTGAAATTTTATTTAATTAAAAAAAATATATATATATATATATATATGTAACAGACTGGTCATTTATAGCAATAGGCAACACTGGAAAATTAATAATAAGTTAAAATGTTTTTTAAAAAAAATTTGTTTTATTAATTTATTAAAATAAAATTTATTAAAGTAATTATTTATTAATTAATTAACTAATTTTGTAATATATCAAATTACTTATTATTAATTGATTAATTAATAAAAGCACGAATTAAAAATATTTCTTTTGTGAAAATTTATTCATATTTATACTTTTTACGGAAAAACAGTTTGTATGATTTTCAAAAATTTTAGAATCTTAGAAAAATCGTTTAAAACTGATTTTCTCGATTAATTTAGAAACTAATGGAAGAAAGGATAAAATAAAATAAAAAATTCATTTTAATTATTAAGAATTTCTATGAAATTCTTAAAGAAAATACAGAAAGAATTAACTGGAACAATGAAAATAAAATATTCAAAAAGTAGGTTTAAGTGTGAATCGAACTCGAGTAGTTCGATTTATGGCTATAGCTCTCCCAAGGAGCAAGCTACTAATGGTTGACGACGCTAGCAATAAACTGGCTATAGCTAAAATCTTGGTAATCCTCCAGCAATTCTGCGTAGTGAGGATTGTCGTCGATCACGTCGGCGTTGACCCACTCTTGTTTATCATTCTGGTACGCAACCAGGTATTGATAAAGTCCTTGGTGTTTCCTTGATCCAAGGATATGAATTATCTTTTGGTTTCCCGCAGGAGCCGGCACTAATGTTTTAGGTAATTTGTAGAATGGTTCCAATTCACTCACATGGAACACTGGGTACATATTTGGGAAGGGTGAACGACTTATATCTAATCTATAATTCTTCTTTTCTTCGTCGACACCAACTACCTTGAATGGTCCGAATTTTCTTGTCGCAAGTTTGTAAAATGGCAACGCGTCATAATTTTCAGGTTTCTTTAGCCATACTTTATCTAACAACCTGTACCTAGGGTAATTATCTGTACGGGTCCTATCCATATTATCCAGGTTTCTTGTTTGGGCAATTTCTAGGATGTGCTTTAGGTTTCCCAAGTTGTGAGCAAAGCTATCGATCATTCTAGCTACGCCTAACGAGTGCACTAAATCGGCTGTCTTAGGGGAGTTGTGTACCTGGTAGTTGTATAAGGTGAGGAAAGGAGATTGTTGGGTAGAAGCGTGGATTGCGTTGTTATAGCAGAACTCTGCTAAGAACAAGTAGTCCATCCAACTTTCATCATCGTAGGTTCCCACAAAGCACCGTAAATAAGTCTCTACGTAGGCATTGTTCCTTTCCACTTGGCCTACTGTCTCATGGTGACTAGTGGTAGCATGGTTTACTTCGGTCCCGAAGAACTCTAGTAGCTCCTTCCATACCTGACTGGTGAATTGGACTCCTCTATCAGTTGTAACCACCTTAGGGAATCCATGCAACCTGTAAATCTCCTTTAGGAACGCGTCAGCAGTCTCGTTAGCGTTGGGCACATGTTTAAATCCTATCAGGTGTATCATCTTGGTTAATTTATCGCAGCATACTAAGATACAACCTGCTCTCTTCGTTTCCCAAACATAACCACTATTGGTCCTTACTCTACTCTTCACTGGCTATAACAGAATTAATAATTACAATTATTTTATTATTTTAATATTTAGTATTATTTTTCAATAAAGTTTTAAAACAAATAATTAAATTTAAAAAATATTATTTCTGGTATAGTTGTTAGTAACTAATACCATGAATCAAACTACTTAGGGTTCGATTCACATTTATTATTATTTTATAGTTTTATTCTAAAAAATATCTAGAAGATTCTTTATAGTTCAAGAAATTACTAGAATTTCTTGATAATTCTTGTGTTTAATTAATTAAAATTTATTCTATTAAATTCTTAATTCTATTGTTTTCTATTTTTTCTAAATTTTTCGATTTTTAAGAACTTTTTAGAAACTTTTATTTTTATTTTTTAATAACTTTAACTTTTGAAAAAAAATATAAATATGAGTAAAATTCTTATTAACAAATATTCTTTTCTTTGTGTTTTTTATTTTAATTTTGTTTAGTTAATAAAACTTAATTTTTTAATAAAACTTTTTTTAATATTAATACTATATCAACCCTTGCGGCTTATAGTATTATAATAAATATAATTAATAAAATAATTATAATAAAAGAAAAAAAATAAATAAAAAATAAAATAATTTTTGTTTTTTTTGAGTGTTATTATATTTATTATAATATTTTGTTATAATAAAAAACACCCAAGATTTTGACGCCGTGCCTTGATATATCTACCCTTTTGTTTGGTTTGAAGCTTTCTTTTGGAATTAGTGTCTACTGCCTTTTTGTTTTCTTTTGGACTTTATTTTTTGAATCTCTCGGATTTTCTGTTTCCTTTGTTTTTGGTTTCTGTTTGGCTACTTATCTTATTGGCTTCAGGTTTCCACTTTTGGTTAGATTCTTTCTGTTTGCCTTGGATTTCTTATTTTTGGTCTTGGTTTCTGTTTCCATTGGTTTCAGATTTCTTAGTTTTGGACTTGGTTTTTGTTTCCATTGGTTTCGGGTTTCTGAATCTTGGTTTCTACTTTTGGACAAAATCTCTTCTTCTCTTAGTCTCTGATATCTTCTTTGGGTTCAGCCTTTCTTCTTGAATCTACTTTTTTTTCTTTAAAAAATAAAATTCTCGGTTTTTGGTACTAATAGCATACTCACAATTATACCAAAATCTATCTAGGCGAAAAAAAAAAAAAAAAAAAAAATTTTTTTTGATATAAAAAATTCTTTAAGAAGTTCTACAGTTCTTGAGACTTTTTAAAGAATATTAAAGGTAAATATAATATTTAAATATACTAGGAGCGATTAGAGCTCATAAACAGAGTTTCGGCGGTTAGTAACTAGTTTCAGTAGGTTAGAAACTATAGCCGTTAATTATTCGAATATAAACGGGCTTCAAAACCCTAGGGCGTGAAGAGCGTGTGGATTAAACGAAAGCCACATCCTACCAACCAACTTCAACAGTTCGGTGGTTGCTCTATTCGAATAAGCTCTGGCGAATAAGGAACTATAGTCACCGAAGGCTATAGGTTGGTCGTGAAGGTAAAGCGACTTTAAAATATATAGTTTATAATTTTTTATTTTGAGGTCTAGTATATACCTCTAGTTAGTAACTCTTGCCGGTTTTTTATTTTGTTGTAAGGCATAAAAGAGTGAAATTTAGTCTAGTTATTATATTTACCAAATTAAATTTAAAAAAAAAAAAAAAAAAATTTAAATCAGCAATTAAACTAAACGCCTAGAAAAATAATAATTTATGATTCTTTATCATTACAATTTTCATTCGGGAGCACTAAAAAAAAAAAAAAAAAAAAAAAAAAAATAATAATAATAATAATAGTGATAATATTAAATAAATCTTCCTATTGCAATTCTTAAACTTGTTTATAATTTAATAATTCTTTCAATGTCTTCTTCATCAAACGATTTTCATTTTAATGGCGATTCAGCTAAGCTCAAGGGATTTTTAGCTTATGTTGGGTTAGCCATTGCTCTTCGTCCTGAATATTTCACCAATGATCCGTTAAAAGTAGCTTATACCATCACTTTGTTAAGAGATGAAGCTATGGATTGGGCTGCAGACTTGATGAATGAAAATAACCCAGTCCTTGACGATTTTAACGCTTTCATTGAACTTATGAAGGATAGATTCAGTGACGTAGATGCAGTTTTTAATTGTAATCAAGCTCTTATGCATATTAAGCAAAAAGCATATGGTAAAGTCACTGATTACAATAATGAATTCCGTAGGCTTTCGGAAAAAACGGACTGGAATGAATTTGCCTTAATGGATGTTTATATTGAAGGATTGCTACCAAGACTTCAAGAAAGAGTAATTAGTTTGTTCCCTCCTCCTGCCAAATTAAGTGAACTAATGCGAATTACCAATCGTATAGATCATCAAATGACTCGATTCGCAACGATCAACAATTACAATTCTAGAAATAACAGTAATAATAATAATAATTCTCGTAATAATAGGAAGTATTATAGATTTAACTCTAGTAATAATAGAAACGCCAATTCTAATTCTTTTTTCAAATCAAATAATGAATCAAATTACTCTCATTTATCCCCTGAAGAAAGAGCAAGAAGAATTAAAGAAGGGCTTTGTTTATATTGTGGACAATCAGGCCATAAGTTAATAAATTGTTCAAAGCGAGCAAATAAACCTGGCACCTCCCATATGGCTAGATCTAATTCTTCTAAGAAATTTAATAAAGATTGTATTATTAAGTGTTCCTTTAACTACAAAAATAAATGGATTAAAGCTAAGGCTCTTATAGATTCCGGCTCCGACTTGAATCTTATGGATAGTAATTTTGCTAAAATTAATAATTTTAAGCTTGTACATGATAATTTAGAAGCTGATAACATTACTGGTATTGGTGGTGGCAAAGACGTTGTTGGTAAAACTATACCAATATTATTTAAAGTTAGTAACCTTCAGGTCTTAACAGAATTTTTTGTTATTGATTTGAACGACAAATTTGAGTGCTTAATTGGTTCTAGATTTCTTAAAGAAAATAAATCATCAATTGATTTCAACAATAATATTTTAAGCTTTTGCAATAGTAATAACAATGCGTCAGATTCTTCCTTTGTTGAATCAATACCTTCAACCTCGGTTAACTCTACTTCACTTTCTCTTACTTCTAATACTTCCGACTCTATCTCTTCGAAACCAGCCTATTCCAGTTCATGCACCCCTAATAATTCTTTGTTTGATAATTCTTCTATTTCTCCTTCCGTGTTGAAGAATTCAATTGCCTCTTCCCCAAACATGGATACTCCAAATAAAACACTTCCCGCCATTTATCTAGAATTCTCTGATGTATTTAGTGAAGAAGAAGCTAAAATCTTACCTCCTCATTCTAGTTTTGATTGTGCTATTGACCTTAAACCTAATACTAAGTTATATTATAGTGCAATTTATCCCCTTACAATTCCCGAAGAAATAGCTTTAGAAAAAATTATTAAAGACTATTTAAAATACGGTTTTATTGTTAGGTCAAAATCAGAAGCTGGTCATCCAATTTTATTTGCTCCAAAAGATAATGGTGAGTTACGTATGTGTATTGATCTTAGGAAACTTAATGAAATCACCATTAGAGATAGTTATCCTATGCCTTTAACAACTGTTATTTTTAATAAAGCTCCTGGTCATAAGTATTACTCAAAGCTTGATTTAAAATCTGCTTACTTCCAAATTCGTATCAGGTCTGGAGATGAATACAAAACAGCTTTTGTATGTAGCTTAGGACACTTTGAATTTAGAGTTATGCCTTTCGGTTTTAAGAATGCACCTGCCTGTTTTCAAAGAATGATTGATACTGCATTAAGTGACTATTTAGGTAAATTTTGCTATGCCTATATTGATGATATTATCATTTTTTCTGATGATCTTTCTGAACATCATTTACACGTTAAAAAAGTACTATTACAACTTAGGAAATTTCATTTACATGTTAACCTTGAAAAATGTGAGTTTGATAAGTTCGAAGTTAAATTTTTAGGATATTATGTATCTTCAGATGGTCTTAAGATGGATATTAAGAAAGTCTCAGCTATTTTATATTGGCCTGCTCCAACTACAGTTAAAGAAGTTCAATCGTTTCTTGGCCTAGCCAATTTCTACAGACGCTTTATAAAAAATTTTGCTAAAATTGCTTATCCTCTTAATAAACTTACAAGAAAAAATGTTCCTTTTGTTTGGTCAAAAGATGCTAATGACTCCTTTGAACTTCTTAAACGTTCTTTTACTTCTGCTCCCATCCTTATTCCTGCTGATCCTAATTCTCAATTTTTTGTTGAAACGGATGCAAGTAATTTTGCGCTTGGATGTATTTTATCTCAAGTTAGCTCTAAAGATAATAAGCTTCATCCAATTGCTTTCTATTCTAGAGCTTTTACCTCTGCTGAATGCAATTATCCAATTTATGATAAAGAGTTACTTGCTATTAAGACTGCTTTTGAAACTTGGAGGTACTATTTAGAAGGTGCTAAGAATACTATTAAAGTTCTTACTGATCATAGAAATCTACTCTACTTTAAGAAACCAGAACAGCTTTCACAACGTTTAATTAGATGGTCAATGTTCTTTACTCGATTTGACTTTCAAATTGAGTATCGTCCAGGTTCTCGCGGTGGTAAGCCAGATGCTTTATCTCGCCGTCCTGATTATGATAATCATGAACCTGCTAAACCTTACCAAGTACTTAAACCGGAAAATTTTTGTTTTACTTCAAGGATCTCTATTGAATCAAATCTACAAGATGAAATTAAAAAGTGTTACTCCAAGGATCCTTTCTTTAATAATGTTAAGATATATTTTGAAAAGCCTTCTGCTAATGAGAAACCCATTGCTTCGGTTGATCTCCTTTCGTTCTCCAATGGTATTCTTTTATATGACAATCTTATTTATATTCCTGAATGCCTTAGATTTAAAATTCTTTGTTCTTGTCATGATTCTCCTACTGCTGGCCACTTTGGCATAAATAAAACCTCTGACTTAGTTTCTAGAAATTATTGGTGGCCTGGTATGCATAAGGATATTAAAAAATATATTCGTACTTGTAATGTGTGCTGCGCTTCAAAAGCTCCTCGTCATAAACCTTACGGTTTACTTAAATCTTTACCCATTGGCAATAATCCTTGGGAATCAATTTCAATGGATTTTATAACAGATCTTCCCTCTTCCAATGGTATGTCTTGTATTCTTGTCGTAGTTGATCGCTTTACGAAGATGGCTCATTTTGTTCCCTTTAAATCAGTTCCCTCTGCTGAGGATTGTGCTGAACAATTTCTTAATTCTATTTTCAAACTTCATGGTCTGCCAAAGGATATTGTGTCGGATAGAGGTACTCAGTTTACTTCTAAATTTTGGAATAGATTATTTAATTTACTTCATGTTGATCTTTGTTTATCATCTGCTCATCATCAGCAAACTAATGGTCAAACGGAGAGGGTAAACGCAATACTTGAACAATACTTAAGATGTTATGTTAATTATCAACAAAATAATTGGATGGAATATTTATCTCTTGCAGAATTTGCTTAAAATAACACAATACAAGAATCTGCAAATGCTACTCCTTTCTTTCTTAATTATGGGTTCAATCCTAAATTTGATCCTTCTACTCCAGATGTTTCTATTGTCCCTCGTGCTGAAATTATTGCTAAAGACTTAAAAGAATTAAGAAATGTACTTAAAGAAAATCTTCAAAGTGCAGTTAATTTTCAAAAAAAATATTATGATGATAAACATATGTCTCCGCCTGAGTTTAAAGTTGGCTCAAAAGTTTGGCTGTTAAGGAATGATTTAATAAATAATAAAAAAGGTAAACTTGCTCCTAAGAAATCTGGTCCATTTACTATTTTAAAGAAAATTTCAGATGTAAGTTATAAATTAAAGTTACCAAACTCTTTTAGTGTCTTTCCAGTTTTCCACGTTTCACTTCTTGAGCCAGCCTATGAAAATGAATTTACAGAAAGAAATATCCCAACTCCAAAACCCATTATACTTAATGGAGAAAAAGAATATGAAGTTGAATCTATTCTTGATTCAAAGAAATTTCATAACAAAATTAAATATTTAATTCATTGGAAAGGTTATGATGATTCTGAAAACTCATGGGAACCTTTTGAGAATCTTCATTGCAATAAACTTCTTGCCGAATTCCACAAGAAGTTTCCAAATAAACCAAAACCTAAGACGTCTGGAATCCGTCTCTAAGGGAGAGAGTTATAACAGAATTAATAATTACAATTATTTTATTATTTTAATATTTAGTATTATTTTTCAATAAAGTTTTAAAACAAATAATTAATGTTATGGTTCGGGTTTTATTAGAATTTTATTTAATTATTTATTTTTAATATTTTTTCTGTCTACATTTTAATTATTGAAAAACTTCACTTATTTATACTTTTTGAAAAAAAATAAATATGTAAAGCCTTTCTACATTTTATTATCATATTTAAAAAAAAATATTTACTATTACTAATTACTTAAAATTTTATATTAATTTAAATTAACTAATTCATAAGTATTTTTATTTTAATAAATTTTGTTTACATAATTTTATATTATTTTTCATATACTAAAACTAAATTATTTAATATATACGAAAAGTAACAAACAAAATTTAAAAAGATTTTACAGAAAAATAAAGTTATTTTAATCAAGAATGTTAATATAATATTCTTATATTTTATATAAAATAAATTTAAAAACTATAATATATTTAATATTTATTATTAATCAATTAAGATTTGATTTTATTTGTGGGGAATAAAAATATAAAATAATCAATTTAAAAATAAAATAAAATACTAAAAAGAATACAAGTTTAATATTGATACAATATAATAATAATATAATAATATATTTGAAAATAAAAATAAAATATTAATATTGATAATAAACACTTTAATAAAATAATAAAATTTAAGGTTAAATTATAGATATTGATATTAATAATAAAAATATAAAATTATTGATAATATTTTAGAAACTTTTAATAAAAATATAAAAAAAATAAATATATTTAGAAAATATTTTAGTATAGAAAATATAGTAAAGTAATATTAAGTAAAGAATAATATAATGGATTCTAAAGTAAGTTGAAATTCTAATTAATAATCCATTATATGTTCGTTCTTTACCAAGATGCCCCCACTAAGACTCAAGCTAATCTATAGCTGAGTTATACTTTACTATATTTTTCAAATGAACATTACGATTCATTTGAATCATAGTATTTGGGTCCGCAAGTGTTACGGTATTAAATTGTTTTTTTATTACTTTTAAAGGACCGACAAAATAAGGTTCTAATTTAGAACGACTAAAATTTCGAACAAGAACTAAATTGTAACGGTGGTGCTTCTATTGTAAAGGCGGGATGAGATATAGAAACACAGAAAGGAGAAAACTCAATAGGTTTACACTATCTGTATAAATAATTCGTTTTATTAGAAATATTTTTTATTAATTATAAAATTTAAAATAATTATTAATATTAATCAACAAGGTAATATTTCGAATTACTTATACGTTAATTATTATTAATAAAAGCACAAAGAAAAATATTTTCATTCGTGAAGTTCGCACTATTTATACTTTTAACGGAAAAACAGTTTTAACATGTAAAAATAATTTTAAAGAAATATTTAGAAATATGTTTGTAATAATTAATAATGTAAAGTTTCTAGAATATAGATTTTAATTGATGAAAATGAATCTTATCAAAAAAGAATAAAATAATTTATATAATAAGAATTTCTAAATTCATTTCGGTTGAATTACGAACCGAAAGAATCTTTAACTTTCTATAATTTTATACAGAAAGAATATTCAAGAAGATATTATTAATAATTAATAAAATAATTAATAAAATAATTATTAATGCAAAATGGGTTGAGGTGTGAGTCGAACCCATGAAGTATTGGTCATGGTCAGTATAACTAACCATTGAACCAAAGTTCTAATTTTACTAACTGTGTGTAAGAATCTATAATTATTTGCTAACAAATAATTATATTTTCTTAGTTAAGTTATTATAACTTTATTTAATTACATATAATATTTATTAAATTTATTTAATTTAATTTTAAATATTCATTAATTTAACAAAATTTATTTAATTAATTTTAAATAATATATTTACAATATGTTAAATTCTCTACTGTAACTAATGTATTTTGTATTGTATTCTATTCTGTATTTTATAATGTATTCTGTATTTTATAATGTATTCTGTATTTTATAATGTATTCTGTATTTTATTAACTATTTAATTTTATATTTTTAATATAAGGATAAATTATATGATCGAAATATCTTTTATTATTTTATTCTTTTATTTTCGATCATTAGATTGGAAAATCGGTTAATTAAGATTTTTTCCAATTACTTTTTAGAAGTAATCGGTTTTACTTAATTAATGCGATGATCGATATGGATAGAATATCGATCGAAAACTTATCTAGGTTTTTCTATCTAATCTTTTCCTAGATAAGAGATTTGTTAAGATTAGAAAACCCTTTCTTATTTAACCTTATTTTCATAAAAAAATATAAATAAGGCTCTTGAGTTCTCTTTGAGAAATCAAGAGTTATTATTATAAAAAAAAACATAGTTATAATAGTAACATTTTTATATTTTTAACTTTAATAAATTAATAAAAATATTTTATTCAAAAACATATTTTTAAGATCAATTTATACAAACAATTCTTCTCTTACATTTTGTGTTATTATTATAATTAATTTTATAATAAACTCTACATTAAAGGTAAAACAAAAATTTATTTTATTTTATTTTCTCAACTTAATGAATTAGTCGTTAAGTTGTAGTTAATAATTCTATTTTGAGTTAGTTCTTAATAGAATTATTACAATAATAACTCTTCTTAGATTAGCTTAGGGTTAGATAAAATGTGAAAAATTTTTAGAATAGTGTAACATTGGAAATTTTATTAGTGAATTAGTCTATTGAAATTATATATATTAGAATACAATAATAATATATAGCTAGAGTGGCGCAAAAAAAAAAAAAAAATTTTTTTATTAGCAATTTTGATTAAAAAAAAAAAAAAAAAAAAAAAAAAAAAAAATTTATATTAAAAAAAAAAAAAAAAAAAAATTTTTTTTAATAGTAAATAATAGAATAATAAATTAATATTTTAGAATAGTTTTAGATTATAATAATTTAAGTTAATTAAAATAATTAATAAATATAATAATATATATTAGATTTAGAATAATAATAGAATAGATTATAATTATTTTAATAATAAAGAATTAATAATATAGAATAATTTTAGATAATATAATTAAGAATAGAAATAATAATTTAAAATAATTAAAAAAAAAAAAAAAAAAAAAAAAAAAAAAAAAAACTATAATAATAATAAAGAAATAAAGAAATAAATAAAAACATTAAAAAATAAATAAAAAATAACAAACTGAGAAGGTAATAATACCTTCATATATAGAGTTAGCCATCTAATTGGGGATGGTGAGTACATTTTTAGGTAGTAATAAAGGAAAGGTCTCCTTTTCCTATACCGTAGCGGTTTGTACTGTACGGAAATGCAGTATTTCACGTGAAAGTATAGGTTATCCGAATGTAGCTCTAGCGAATAAGGAACTCTTGGTCACCGAAGGCCTCGAGGTTCTTCAATATTATGTATTGAAGTAAAATTATATAGTTTTAATTTTAATAATGGGTTTTAACAGTTTGTTTATCCCAAACAAAATTGGTTATAGCAGTTATGTTTTTTTATGCTTGATTATATAAAACTGCTATGGAAAACATAAAATATTTTTTTTATGTTTTAATGGATCACTTTTGCCGGTTTTTGAATGTTGTAAGGCATAAGAAAGTGATATTGAATTTTAATTAAAATAATACTAAATATTGTATTTATGCAGAAGTTTATAATAAAGGATAAGTTTATAATAATATTTTGTTAATCATTTTAATTTAATTTCCAAGTACGTAGTTGACCGTTACTGGTAGGCTGTAACATTAGACCTACACCTCAGCCCTTTGGTTGATAAACCAAATGAACGGTAACACGGGAAGGAAGAAATTAAAGTGTATTCTATAAAATATTTATTAATCAAAATCCTTATTATAATTCTTAATTTTGTGTAATAAAAATGTCCATTTTGTTAACTCTATCCTATTTTTATCTATACTAAAGGCATAAAAATGGATTTCAATAGTAATAAACAAGCAATTTCCTCAAGTGAAGTTAATAATTCCTATCTCCATGATGAAAATGCATCCAAACTTATTACTGCAATTGCTGACTTCATTCCTGCTTTCTTTTCTCCTAATGGTGTCCTCCAAAAGGAAAATGAAAGCAATAAACTAAATATATTAGAAATTTTAATTCAAAGTGAAGATTTCTTTAAGGAGCATCCAAATTCCTTTCAAAAGGATGAACTAAAAAGTTCTTTTGTTATTAATAAACTTACTGGTACCGCCAGAAAATGGGGTCTTTCTCTTTTAACTGATGGTACTCTAAAGAACCTTGAATTTAGTAAGTTTAAGAAGCTCTTACTGGATAACTTTGATATTGGGAATGAAAGGAAGCAAAAATATGTCATCATGGAAAAGTTGTGGAAATTGAAACAACTTCAATTAGGAAATGTTGCTGAATATACTATTGAATTTCGGAGATTGGCTGGACGTTTAGGATGGCCCGACGAAGTTTTAATCGATATAATCGGTAAGGGTCTACTTGACAAAGTCCGCGAAGAGTTTGATAAACTCGAAAAGCCATCTACTCTTTTTGAAGCTACCAACATTATTATTGGAATTGATAAGAAGTGTTTTTTGGAAAGTCGTCTACGCCACAATCAAAAAAATAAATTTAATGGAAAAATGTCGTTTCATAGGAAGAGAAACGATTTATTAAAATCAGAAAAGAATTCTAAACATTCTCATTTCAGAAAAAATAAGTCTAAAAACGACATACTTTCAGCAAATTACACCCCGAATATTAAAACAACAATCACAACTACCTTCTACCTTGATATTAATGGAAGAAATATTAAGGCAAATCTATTAATTGATTCGGGTTCTGCCAGAAGTTTTATTTGTAAAAACTTCGCAAATTCTAATAGATTACCTGTGTTAGGACTCAATTCCCAAATCAACATCCAACTTCCTAATGGGAAAAGTATGAATATCAGACAAACTACTAAGCCCCTTAAATTAAAATTTATGGATCATAAGGAAACTTTTGAATTCTGCATTGCTAATCTATCTCTTCAGGGCATTAATGGTATTCTTGGAAGGGATTGGTTATCCGTTCACAATCCTTTCATCGATTATAAAAATAATAGAATCTACTTCCTTGGTAGATACTGTGGCTCACATTGCCCATCCTCCAAAAGTAATAAGTTTTTTAATCAAAATAAAAATATTACTGCTTCAATGTTGGAGAATTCAGAAGAAGATTCAGTATTACCAAATTCGGCTTTTGATACAGATATCTCAGATTCTGATTTATGTGCTGCAATGATTGATTCAGAAGAAGTAAACACTGACGTTCAGGGAAAAGAAGAGATTATTAATAAATACTATTCGGATCTTAAAATAGTATTTGAAAAGAAACAAGCTGAGAACTTACCACCCCATCGTGACTATGATATTGCTATTGAACTTATTCCTGGTGGACAACTTTATTTTGGTCCAATATACTCTCTTACTGTACAAGAACTGAAAGCTTTAAAGGATTATATTAAGGAAAACTTAAAAAAGAAATTCATTAGGAAGTCAAAATCACCAGCAGGTGCTCCTATATTATTTGTAATGAAACGCGATGGTACCCTTAGACTCTGTGTAGATTATCGCCGATTAAATGCTATCACAATCCGTAATAGCTACCCAATTCCAAGAATAAATGACTTGATTGAATCCTTTCAAGGAGCTAAGATATTTACTCGTCTTGACCTTAGATCTGCTTATAACCTAATCAGAGTTAAAGAAGGTCACGAATATCTTACTGCTTTTAGAACCCCTTTAGGACATTTCGAATATCTCGTTATGCCTTTTGGACTTCGAAATGCCCCCTCGGTTTTTCAACGTTTTGTACAAGATATCTTCAGTGATATCATTGGTTCTTTCGTGCAAGTCTATCTGGACGACATCATTATTTACTCTAACAACGAAAAAGAACATATTAAACATGTTAGGATCGTTCTTCAACTTCTCATCAACAATGGATTATATGCTAAATTAGAGAATGTGACTTCCATGTTACTAAAACCACTTTCTTAGGCTTCACTGTTTCTGTAGATGGTCTCACTATGGATAAGGATAAGGTAAAATCTGTTCTGGATTGGCCTATTCCGAAGAATCAAAAGGAATTACAAAGTTTTCTAGGCTTATGTAATTTCTATAGAAAGTTTATCAATAATTTTGCCAAAAATATGGAACCTCTTCGTCGACTTTTAAGGAAAAATACTACATTTAATTGGGATGAATCAGCAAATAAAGCATTTAATAAATTGAAAGAATCTTTTAAAGCTGATGAAGTGCTCATTTTTCCTAATCCAGAGAAAGAATTCATCGTTGAAACAGATGCTAGCGACTTTGCTGTCGGTTGCATACTTTCTCAGGTTAGTGACACTGATAACTTATTGCATCCCGTAGCCTTCCATTCTAGATCCCTCAATAAAGCAGAAGTCAATTATACTATATATGATAAAGAACTTCTTGCTATAATTACTGCGTTTGAAACTTGGAGGCATCATTTAGAAGGCGCTAAATTTCCTGTTCAAGTAATAACAGACCACAAGAACTTATTGTATTTTAAGAAACCCCAACATTTAAATCAAAGACAAATTCGTTGGAGTCTCTTTTTATCAAAGTTTGACTATAGGATTGCATTCAGATCAGGCGCTAAAAGTGGCAAACCAGATGCTCTTTCAAGACGCCCAGATTTTAAATCTGACTCTTCATCTGAATCACAACCTGTAATTAACAATAATGCTTTCTGTTGTGCTATAAATGACAATATTAGTAGTCTTATTGAAGCACAGAAAGCTGATAATTATTGTAAAAATATCCTCTTAAAATAAGGGATAAGTCAAACAACATCAAAAGTTCTTTATTTTCCTTCGTCGATGGCGTACTTCACTTTCAAAAGCGTATTATTATTCCTTCCAGTCTCAGGGCTAGACTTTTAAAGTCTTTCCATGATGCACCCACTAGTGGCCATCAGGGGGTAGATAGGACCTTTGAAAAACTCAGAAGGAACTACTGGTGGCCTAATATGAAAAAAGATATTTCAAATTATGTGGCTTCTTGTGATGTTTGTTGTAGAAATAAAATCCGTCGTCATAAACCTTATGGTAAACTAATACCACTTCCTACTCCTACAAAACCCTGGGAAGTTATTGGCGTCGATTTTATTGTTTCATTGCCTTCTTCACAAGATTGCACTTGTATCATGGTTGTTTCTGATCATTTAACCAAAATGATTCATTTAGTACCCTGCTCCGATGTTCCCTCTGCCGACTTAACTGCCAAGCTCTTACTTTTCCAAGTCTTTAAGTATCATGGTTTTCCTAAAGTGATTGTGTCTGATCATGGTTCCCAATTCTCTTCTCAATTTTGGACTTCGTTGTGCGATGCTATTCGTGCTAAACCAAGACTTGCTACTGCTCACCACCAACAATCAAATGGTCAGGTTGAACGGGCTAATGCTGTAATAGAACAATATCTTCGCTGCTATTGTTCTTCTGCTCAAAATGAATGGTGTTTCTACCTCCCTTTATGTGAAATGTCCTACAACAACTCCATTCACAAATCAATAGCTCAAACTCCTTTTCATGCTAACTATGGATTTGACCCAAATTGTGTTATTGATTCACCACCGATTCTGCTAAAAGATAGTGCTTCTGTTCTTACAAGGGATTGGTCTTCACATTTCAATGCCCTTCGTCAACATTAGTTAAAGCCAAAGAAGATTTTAAGAAATATGCCTGACAATAAAAAATCTGTAGGACCTGACTTTAAGGTAAATGATTTGGTTATGCTTAGAAGATACTACTTTACGAATGAACCCTCTAGAAAATTATCCACTCAATATCTTGGACCTTTTAAAATCATCGAGAAAAGGGAAAGAATGAATTACCGTTTGGAACTTCCAGAGAACTTACATCTCCATCCGGTATTTCATATCTCACAATTGGAACCATATACTAAAAGAAATGAAGACTTAATGGAAACATCATAATTAAACAGAGCAATGTAAGAATCTATAATTATTTGCTAACAAATAATTATATTTTCTTAGTTAAAGTTATTATAACTTTATTTAATTACATATAATATTTATTAAATTTATTTAATTTAATTTTAAATATTCATTAATTTAACAAATTTATTTAATTAATTTTAAATAATATATTTACAATATGTTAAATTCTCTACTGTAACTAATGTATTTGTATTGTATTCTATTCTGTATTTTATAATGTATTCTGTATTTTATAATGTATTCTGTATTTTATAATGTATTCTGTATTTTATTAACTATTTAATTT
The DNA here is from genome assembly GCA_016946835.1 of Neocallimastix lanati (nom. inval.). Taxonomy (NCBI): domain Eukaryota; kingdom Fungi; phylum Neocallimastigomycota; class Neocallimastigomycetes; order Neocallimastigales; family Neocallimastigaceae; genus Neocallimastix; species Neocallimastix lanati (nom. inval.). Next base: position 529,068 of record JACVTC010000128.1, read on the forward strand.
ATATTTTTAATATAAGGATAAATTATATGATCGAAATATCTTTTATTATTTTATTCTTTTATTTTCGATCATTAGATTGGAAAATCGGTTAATTAAGATTTTTCCAATTACTTTTTAGAAGTAATCGGTTTTACTTAATTAATGCGATGATCGATATGGATAGAATATCGAATCGAAAACTTATCTAGGTTTTTCTATCTAATCTTTTCCTAGATAAGAGATTTGTTAAGATTAGAAAACCCTTTCTTATTTAACCTTATTTCATAAAAAAATATAAATAAGGCTCTTGAGTTCTCTTTGAGAAATCAAGAGTTATTATTATAAAAAAAAACATAGTTATAATAGTAACATTTTTATATTTTTAACTTTAATAAATTAATAAAAATATTTTATTCAAAACATATTTTTAAGATCAAATTTATACAAACAATTCTTCTCTTACATTTTGTGTTATTATTATAATTAATTTTATAATAAACTCTACATTAAAGGTAAAAAAAAAATTTATTTTATTTTATTTTCTCAACTTAATGAATTAGTCGTTAAGTTGTAGTTAATAATTCTATTTTGAGTTAGTTTCTTAATAGAATTATTACACTGTGATAAGAATGTACTAAATAATGCATTCTTAATTAAATCTACGATTTATTTCTAATACATTATGTGTACATTATTATTTTTGTACTTTAATAAATTTTTAAATCCAAAGATTCAAAAATTAAATCAAAAATTATATTAAACTTTATATTTTTTATATTAAATCTTATATTAATAGTAATATTTTTATATATTTAAAACTTATATTAGCAATATTAATAATAAATCTTATTTTTTTTTATATTAATAATGAAAATTTATATTAATAATATTTTTATATATTGATAATTAAAAATTTATATATTATATTTTAACTTTTATTATAAAATTTTATATCGAAATGTTTTATTTTATATTGAAAAATATTTATTTTATTAAAAACCTTTATATTAGAATAGTATTTTTATTTTTATTTGAATATTTTAACAGATTGTAATAAAAATTATAGCCAATTAAATAAATTCTTATTAGTAATATTTTAGATATTTTTAAATAAATAAATAAAAAAAAAAAAAAAAAAAAAAAAAAAAAAAAAAAAAAAAGTTTTTATTAATATTATAAATGTATTTTATTTATATTGTTATAATTAAATTTCTATATAATTAATTATAAAAATCAATTTAAATTTAATAGTTTTTAAAAAAAAAATAAATATGTAATTTAGTTGGCAAGAACAACTTTTATGCCTTGAAAAAAAGTATAAATAGTTGTAAATTTTGCTACTAATTTTTAAATATCATCAAATAAAATCAAATAAATTTAAATAAAAATAATAATAAATAAATAAAATTTGTGTTTCCTTACTTTATTTTTATTTAATTCTCTAAAACCTTAACATTTATATGGTGGAGATATCGGGGAATTAAATAGAAATAATAGTAAATAACATAGATTTTTTTTTAATTTTTTTTTTATTTTATATTGATAAACAAGTAAGTCGTTAATCCTTTGATTAACCCATGGCGCTTGTTTGATATATATATATAAAAAAATTTTTTTTAAATAAGTAAAATTAAGATTCTAAAAAAACAAATTTGTAAAATTATAACAAGGAGCGGATAGAGCTCATACACAGTGTATTCTCAGATAGCAACAAATTAACTCTATTCATAGTAGGTTATTGAATAGTAGTTAATTTGGAGATTAATTGGAAAGTAGACGAAGGTATTTGGTTACCGACCCGGTAATAATAGTTCAACCTTCAACGTTTCAACACACGAAGGTGCGGGTACTTTCCAAGCACTGGCGAATAAGGAGCTTACGTCACCGAAGGCGTAAGATTGTTTTTTTTATATAATTTTTTTTACTTTTCTTTGTGCTAGTTATAAGGCACTTTATTATATAAAGTATCAGACTTTGGCTAACTTCGCCATTTAAATTTTTTTTATTTTTTTTTATTACTGGTACTTTATTTGTTATATAATTCCTGTAATAGAATCTTAATTTACTTTGAAAATATTGTGTTTTTAGTTAATTTTTATTAGTTAATAAAAATATTATTGAATACTTTTAAAATTTTTTTTATTCCGTACATAGATTATCGGATTAAGTTTATCCTACATAGTAATTGGGCTAGTGGGCTCTGAACTGCTATATTTTATATTGAATATAGTAATCGTGGCACACGCGTGGCATGACACCATTAGGTAAGCTGCACGTCAGACAGTGTGTACTATCAGATTGTACGACAATAAAGATTATTTTTTTGTATTTAATAATTATAATTAATTAATAATTTTATTAGCTATAACAATACAATATTTATCGTTTAAAAAGAAAAATTTTTGAAAGGTGAAAATAATAAATAAAACTTTGCTTCTAAATTTATTACTACAAATATACTAAATTACAAAATTCAAGTGGGTCGATAAAGATTTCGAGCTTGAAAAATATTCTATTAAGTTGTCGATAAAGATTTCGAACTTAAAATTATTCTATTAAGTTGTCGATAAAGATTTCGAACTTAAAATTATTCTTAAAAAAGTAGTCGAAAAGAACCTCGTGCTTTATAATTTCTACTAAGTTGTCGATAAGGATTTCGAGCTTATACTTACTAAAGAAAGCAAATAAAATTATTATTTTCAAAAATTACTAAGATATATTGTTTT
>JACVTC010000129.1:0-27500 GCA_016946835.1 Neocallimastix lanati (nom. inval.)
TTTTTGTAGGAGCTAATAATACAATATCATCAGCAAATAATCCACCACAACACTTTTTCTTTTCAGTAATCACACCATAACTTTTACATTTATCAAAAATATCATTGATAAATATATTGAATAAAATAGGAGAGAGAGAACACCCTTGGCGAACACCACGGTGTATTGGAAATTCTTTTGAAAGTTTACCATTAAAGTTTGCACGAGCTTTCGAGGTAAGGTATAGATTAGCAATGAATTGAAGGCATTTACCACGAATACCAAGATAATTTAGTTTAGTAAGTATATTGTAAATTGGAACTGAATCATAAGCTTTTTTAAGGTCAAGAAAGGCAAGAAAGGTAAATTTATCCTTAAATTTTCTTCTTTGACAAATTTCACGAATGGATACAAATAAACTAATACATTCTTCTTTATTTCTAAAACCAAACTGTTCTGGTCTAATTATTCCATTAGAAAAAGCATAGTCCGATATTCTTTTAGTGACAATTTTTGATAGAATTTTTAAACCTACATTGATGAGTGAAATACCACGATAATTATTACAATCTGAAAGATCCCCTTTTTTAGGAATAGAAACAATAGAAGCAGAGTTCCATTCATTAGGAAAGTCACCATCCCAAATTTTATTAAAAAGTAATAACAGACACTTTGCACAATCGGAATAAGTAACCTCTTGATTAGAGTCATCCTGAGAAGAATTTCTACTCTCAGAATTAAAAAATGCTTTAAAAAATTCTGTAGGTATACCATCAGGACCAGGTGCTTTGTTATTTTTCATTGAAAGAACAGTTGAATGAATTTCTGACATGGAAATAGGTTGATTAATATCCCATGATTCCTGAGGAGTAGAAGAATTATTAAGTATTCTTTTCCAATAATTTTCATTAAGACTGTGACCAGTTATATCAGAAGCAAGTTCTTCATAGTGTTCTGCAAAACGATTGAGTTGATCTTCTTGGGATACTAGAACATTACCTTCTTTATCTTTAATGTATACAGGTGATTGGGAAGGAGAGTAAGAAGGTTTAGAAATTTTCTTAAGTCCAGACCAACCACGCTGGGCATCATTTTTTAAGAAACATTCGCCGATGGAATGAATCAAATTTTTAAATCTAATATTCCTAATATTTCTTTTAATACTAATGATATAATCAGAAAGAACTCTATATTCTTTTGAGAGATCACAAAATTCTTGAAGATTTGACAAATCATTACTAAGTTTAAAATTTTTAATCCTTTTATAAAATAAATGTTTTTCATGTGATAATTTCTTAATATAAGCAGGACAATGGAACGCTGAACCCTGTAAATTTGTAGGAACTCTTGCTTGAATGTCATCGCCTATTTTATTTGCTGTGTCAAGAAGTTTTTTAACCATTGTATTAGAGTCTAGATTATCATTATGTTCAAATTCATCCAGTAAACATGTGAATTTATTATGAGAGAAGATTGCTTCACGTTTATCCCTACAAATTCGATTAGACCACTTAATTTGTTTATCCCGAGGGGGAGTAACAAAACCATCAGGAGATATTTTTTTACAAGAAAGAATAAGTGGTAAATGGTCAGAGATGTCATTAAAAGAGTAGCATACAGAAGCAATATTCAGATAATTTCTTAATTTATCGTTCACTACTATAAAATCAATACAAGAATTCTTTCCACCATTAGACCAAGTAAATTGATGACCAACCATATCCATAACAAACCATTGAGGGGAAATTCTAAGAGTAAGATCTTTGAGTTGTTGCTTAGTCATGTTGAAATCACCAACAATAGCCGAAGGGTTATTCTGATGGTTCTTGAGCCAATTAGCAAAATCAGTTTCCGCTTTTTCTCTAGAGTCTGAAATAGATGACGATCCTGTATTATCATTATGCCTTATCGGTACGACGTCGACGCTCTTGGATAAGTTTGGTATTTTGCAATACCTATCAAATAATAGCTCAAACGAACTACTTATGATAGGTATTGCACTTGTTAAGAATTCCGCCAAGCCCACAATTTTTGGAACAGGTGACTCAGATGAACCTTTGAAAAGTAGTTCATTTAATTGTCTCTGTTCCCCACTATCGAAATGTAGCTCATTTAAAACTAAAGTCCCACCAAGAAGGAACAAGTATATATAATGATTGATATAATCTTCAAAATTAGAAATAGAGTCATAGGAAGAAAGAGGATTAAACGCTCTAATCTTCCTAAGGAATAAAACATAGAGATCATCGATGAAATTTAAAGAATTCCATCTAAAAGATGCAAGAGCATCGCATTTAAAAATCCAATGTTCAAAAGATTGTTAATAATAATAATAATAATAATAATAATAATAATAATAATAATAATAATAATAATAATAATAATAATAATAATAATAATAATAATAATAATAATAATAATAATAATAATAATAATAATAATAATAATAATAATAATAATAATAATAATAATCATAATCATAATTAACACTCAAAAAAACAACATATCAATGTCTACATCTATACCTATATATAGATATATTAACTTAATTAAACTATCTTTACATTTCCTTATATTACTCATCTTATTTATGAAATATATATATATATGATAAAAATATTACAACACAATATAGTATATAAACAACACTTATAAATGTCAATAAATATCAACTAATATTTTTTTTTTTTTTTCTTTTTTCTTTTTTCCATATTTGTTTAGATATTTATAATAATATTATTTATTATTTAATAAAATATTTTTCATGTAGATATTTTAATATATATATAATTTTATAATTTTATAATAGATAATTCATTCTATTATAAACTATTATTGTTTTTTTTACTCGGATAGATAATGATATATATATTTTTTTATTTTTTATTTTACAATGATATTAATATAAATTTAGTTAATTATGTTTTAACTAATATATAATATATATATTTAATATATATTTTATTTTTTTTTTTTTTTTTTTTTTTTTTGTTTGTTTGTTTTTTAAATAATAAAAATGAAGATCATAACATTATATTTGTTTATTTAATGAATTAAAATTATATTTAAGAATTAATATTAAAAAAAAAGGGAATTGTTTTATTAGAAAAAAATAATTCTTAAATTTTCTAGTTTAGGTTTCTGAAATATTTTAGAGAATTTGAATATCAGGTTTTTCTCTTGGTGAGAAATTAGATGGTTCTTTACCATAACCTAATCTTATAATAACACCTGGATAATCATTAACTTTTAATTCAGCTTTTAATGTTTCATATATTTTAAGTACTTCACAAGGTTGATTACTGAAACTGTAAGCGAGTCCTGAAGAAGTAACTTTTAAGAGATATTCTTCTAAGAGGGTACCAAGCTCAATATAATTTTCAATAGTAGGTTCCTTTACAGTGAACAAACAAAAGTGGGAAGTAGAAGCATTTACTGCGTCATCAGTTTTGTTTTGACCACTAGGATTAAGGAACATTTTTATTATCTTTTTTCCTAGGAATTGAGGAGTTGGTGGGAAACCTAAAACATTGTAGCATAATCCATTTTGAGTTTCTTGAATATGATTTTTATTGAAACGCATCCATTCGACAAGTTCATCTTTAAAAGCATTATCAGACATCTGTATTAAGTTTCCTTCATTAATTTTTTGACAAATAATTTTTGCTTCTTCAGATTCTGAATTGTAAATCATAACAGAAGAATTTTTCTTATTTTCGACTCTTTGTAATTGTTCTTCTGGAATCTTTTCACCAGAGAATTTTCCTCTGTGAGTATGACGTTTATTAATAGCATTGAAAAGGGTATCATCATCAGCTGTAACGTTGTCTTCTTTTTTATTAAGGGTTATAAAAATTTTTTTGTCCTTATAAACATAGTCCGAGTCATAACCGAAATGACTAGCGGCGACTTGTAGATTCTTTAAAGCACAACCAATACTAATGTAGAGCTCCTTATCAGAAGTATCAACAACATCAAGATGCTTTGTTAAATCAGGTACAATTATGATTTCGTTTTCTGAAATTTGAAATTTCCAAGGTTGTGAATTGTGACCTGATGGAGCACGAATGGCGTATTGAATTAATTTTTCAGCAAGTTCATTAAATTTAAGACTTTCCATTTTTATTATTTAACTAATAATTACAAAAAAAAAAGTAAAAAAGGTATTGATATTTTATTTTATTAATAATAAATATTTATTATCAATATATAATTATTTTTAATATTTTTTTTTATTATTTTATAATTCTTTTTTGTTTTAATATTTTTTTTCAAAGAATTAAAAATGTCAAGGAAAAATTTTTTATATTTATATAAGTTTTTCTTTTTAAGTTTAATTATACTTTTAATATAGAAATATTAAAATATATTAAAATATATTAAAATATATTAAATTTTTTATACATAAAATATATTAATAAATTAAATGATTTTTCGATGTACAACAATACTTACTCAATTTATTAAAAAAAAAAAAAAAAAAAAAATAATCAAACGCCATTTAAAACAAATAAAAGAAAACAGAACAAAATAAAATAAAAAAAATAAAAACAAAAACAAGAACAAAAAAAAATAATAATAATAAAAGAAAGAATATATTTTTAATAATAATAAATAAAAGGTTATAATAATAAATAATTGAATAATTGGAATAATAAATAATAAATAATAAATAATAAATAATAAATAATAAATAATAAATAATTGAATAATTGAATAATAAATAATTGAATAATAAATAATTAAATAATAAATAATAAATAATAAATAATAAATAATTGAATAATTGAATAATAAATAATTGAATAATAAATAACAAATAATTGAATAATAAATAATAAATAATAAATTATAAATAATAAAAAATAAATAATAAATAATTGAATAATAAATAAATAATAAATAATAAAAAGAGTATTTATTAATAAATAACAAATAATAAAAAAAGAGTATTTATTAATAAATAATTAAATAATTAAATAATAAAAAAAAGAGTATTTATTAATAAATAATAAAATAATTGCAACAATAATAGCAACAATATTAGCAGCAACAACAATAGTAAAAAATAATTATAAAAAAAGGGAAAAAAAAATTGAACAAACCAGAAAAGGAATTATTATTTCATATTTTTTCAAATCAGGTCAATTTAGGAAAAAATAAATATAAAAAAAAAAGAAAAAAAATGAAAATCATTGCATAAATCATAATTAATAAATAATTAATTAATTAATTATTTAAAAAAAAAAAAAAAGAATAAAATTATTAATTTATCATTTTAATTTATTTATTATTTATATTTATATATATATATATATATATTTTTTTTTTTTTGATTTTAAAACTTTAATTTTTTTCTTATTAACTAAAATTTTTAAGACTTTATTCATATATACATATTATTATATTTTCATTGAATTGCTATTATTTATTATTTATTATTAATTATTATGTATTATTTATTTGTTAAGACTCAGGAATTTATGGCTTATAAATATATTTTAAACCTTAATCTAAATTATATGTTTTTATACTATTATATTGTGGCTTGTGTATCAATTATTACAATAGGTTTCAATATATTTGAGTCTTATTTTTCATATATTTCACATATTCTAACATTCCCCTGAAACCTAATTATTCTATAATAAATAAATTGGTTTACTGGTGAATATGTGTATATAAAGTAATCCTATTTTATAATGTTTACTTGATATTATTAAACAATTAGTTATTTTTTTTTTATTATCAATTCACTTTTAATTTTACATGAATAAAATAATCTTTACATTATATATTAATTCTTTAGTTCGATTTAAATATTTTTAAAATTATTTATTAACCTAAAACTAAGTATTTAATATTATGATTGTCAATATTGAATGCATCTAAGACATCTTTTATATTATATTATATATATACTGTCATTTATATAATGGAAACCTTTCCCTTGAGTGGTGATATTATTACCTCTTAATTTGAATGAATACCCCTTATATATTGGTTTTTTTCATCACTTTCAATTATAATTCGCTTTAAAGATTAGCTCCAACTTAAATATATTTTCTCTAGTTTTAGAGATAGCTATAGAAATAAATCATTAATTATATATAGGTGTGTATTTGATAATTAAACCAATAATTTTGATATATTTATATATAATAAATATTCCAAATAACATATTAGTTTTTTATATATATTCCAAATAACATACTAGTTTATTATATATCAAAATATTTGATCTATATTCCATATAGCATACTAGTTTATGTACATAAATGAATCATTTTAAAATAAAATAATAATACTAAAATAAAATATAATTAATTTGATTCTACTTTTGAACATTTAATATCTAAAATTAATAACTATTTATTTATTTTAATTTTATTAAATTTTAAGTAATTTTAAGCGTATTTATTATATCTTAATATTATATTCCTTTTAAACATATTTATATACTTTTCATAGCTATTTTAATATCTATTTAACTAACTAAATATAACAAATAACTTCATTATATTTTATAAATACATTAAATAAAGAACATGCAAATTAACCTTTGCAATGCAGTTACAATATAATAAATAAATAAGTAGATAAATAAATATAAAAAGTAAATAAATAGATAAATGTAATAAAAGTAAATAAATAATATATATATATATGTATTTTTATTTTTTTATTCCATTATTTTTCCTTTTAAATTTTATCTATCTTGATTATATTAATTTATTTTTATAAGAATTTATTAATTTTTTTTTTTTTTGTTTTCTATTTTATTTTATTTTATTTTATTTTATTTTATTTTTTTATTTATTGATTTAATTTAATCTTTATTTTCCTTTATATATTATATTTTTTATATTTACTTATTTATTTATTAATTATGAATATATATATATATATTTTTTTTTATAAAATTTTGTAGTAAAATATCTATAATAATTAATAATTTGAATTAAATAAAAAAAATATATCTTTAAAACTTTTTTTTTTTTAAATATATTAAATTTTAGATAAAGTATAAAATAATGGTTATGTAACAATAGTAAAAATAATATTAATTATGTTTATTTTAATAATCTCTATTTCCTTTTTTTTTTTTTTTTTTTTTTTTTTTTTTTTTTTTTTTTTCATTATTATTATAAATATTATTAATATATATTATTTTAACGATGGTATGGAATTTCATTTTGAATTTGTTGGAAGAGATCGTAACCAACACTTAAAATATTTTGTCTACTTTCTTTAATTCTTTCTGACATGAAATCTGCTGCGGCTTGTTCAGTTAAATCTAGTTGGAAACGTTGTTTCAATTTCTTAAGAGTAACTTCACCTCTGAAACATGGTAAACCTGATTCTTGCATTAAAGTAACCATTTCAATAATTTGTGTGGCATATGGTCTTTATTTTAAAATATTTAAAATAGTTATTATTGAAAATGTTTTTAAGTTGTTATAATAATAATAATAATAATATATATATATATATATATAAGATAAGATAAAATAAAATAAATTAAAATAGATTAAAATAAATTAAAATAAATAAATATTTATATCAATAATAATAATAATAATAATAATAATAATAACATCATCATCATTATTATTACTATTAATTATTATTAATAATTAGTATCATTACCTAATAGCTAAATAACCACGAATACATAATTCACAGAACCATTCATAGGGTTGTTGATCTATTTCTTCTCTCATAACTTCAAGCATTTCACCAGTTAATTTAAATGGTACATTTTCAAAGTTTACACCACCAGGTGAAATATCAAGAATAAAACCGAAATCTACAAGTTATTTAAGTAGATATATTAAATTATTAAAATAAAATAAAAAAAAAATTATTATTTAATTATTAATATAATATTAATAAATAATAATAATAATAATAATAATAATAATAATAATACAAGTTTTATATATAAGTTGTAATAATAAATTATACTTACCAATATGAATAATGTAACCTTCATTATCAAACATAATATTACCATTATGTCTATCCTTAATTTGAAGCATATATAACACTATAGAATAAGCTGCTAAACTTCTAATAAAGTTGGCTCTTGCCTTTAAAAAAAAAAAAAAAAAAGCAAATAAATAAAAATAATATTTAATAATACTATTTTACATTAAAATATTAAAATTTTATTTATTATTAAAATTTGATTTTTTTTTTTTTTTTTTTTTTTTTATTTTATTTTTCTTTTCTTATTACCTTTTGGTAACTAACAGTATCGGAGTGACCAAACTTTACAACATAATAACTGAAATTAATTTATATATCAATATATATATATTTATTTTTATTTTTATTTTTTTAATAATTTATTATTAAGTTATAATATTTAGAATAAATAAATAAATAAAAAAAAAAAAAAAAAAAAAAAAAAAAAAAAAAAAAAAAAAAAAAAAAAAAATTAATAATAAATTAATAATAAAAAATTAAAATAATAATAATACTACAATGATTACTTACTCATATAAACTGTTAACTTTTTCTCTACCCATTTGGTCTCTTGAAATTGAATTTGGAATACATTCAATAACACCACACTAAATTATTATTATAATATATATATATATATATATAGATAGATAAAAATTATTAATTAGAGAGTGAATTAATATTAATTATATTAATATACAATTAATTATATATGTAATATAATTTATATTTATAAGTAAATAATTTTAAAATAATTTTAGTTAAAAATGATTAATAATATTCGTCATTATAAATAAATAGATAAATATAAAAATAAGAATAAAAAAAAAAAAATAAAATAAAAAAAAATTAAAATAAAATAATATATGTGAAGATCAATAAAAAATAGAAAATTTTTAAAAAAAATTTTTAAAATATTTATTTACTCCTGTTTCAGTTGCAACAACTCTATATGGATATAAATACATATCTAAGCCATCTTTAACGAAAATACTTTTAAAGATAGCAATTAATTGTAAAGCAAGAATATCTTGTCGACAATCATCCCCAACCTTGAAAATAGCAGATTCCCAAATTTCTTTATTATTTTCATCATCTGATTCACTATCATTTTCTTCATAATTATTTTCACCTTCACCTGTAGCTCTTGGTTTAGTTTTGAAAGTAGCTAAGAATGGAGCCTTAATTTATTATTTTATTTAGTTTTATTTTATTTTTTTTTTAATTATTTTTATTTTATTTATTTTAAGAAAAAGTAATATTATTTATATAATAATATATAAAAAATTATTAAAAAAAAAAAAAATAAAAAATAAAAAAAAAAAAAAAAAAAAAAAAAAAAATAAAATAAAATTTATATAAATATGTTAACAACTTATTATAAATATATAAATATTTAATAAATATATATATATATAATACCTTAGCATGACTTTGTAATGGAATACCAGATTTATAATCAATATCAATAACAATACTATCTGGATTACTTGGTAAATAGACACCAACATCAACCTTAATTTTAGCCATTTCCTCATCAATCTTCTTCTTCTTTTCTGGTTTAGAACATTTAATGAATGGCATTAATTTACCAGAAATACCTGTAACTTCATTAAAGAAATTAAATTCTCTTTCATAAAACTCTTTATCTGCTCCTGATAATGGATTAACAATCTTTTCAATCATACGATCTAGTACTGGCTTAATTTTATCAGGCTTTTTTTTTTTTTTTTTTTTTTTTTTTTTTTTTTTATTTATTTATATAAAATAATAATAATAATAATAACAATAAAAATAAAAATTTAAATATAATATAATTATTAAATAAATATATATACAATATATGTAGTTATATGTATTTGTATTTACTGGAAAAAAAAACAATTTCATTTTTATTGATAAAAAAAAAAAATTAATTAAATAAATAATTAAATAAATATATACTTACAACTTGTGTACCATCCTTTTCTTCAATATTCATATTAGCCTTCATATTCCAAATAATTTGATGAGCAAATAATTGAGAGGAGTGGGCTGTTTTTAAGATATAATGTTCAGCGTAACCTAACGGATCATTTCTTAAAAGTTGTACAATCTGTGGGACATAGAAGAAAATCATATCTGGTGGGAAGTGTTCTAATACTCTAAGAGAATATTGAATTTCCCATGGATTCTTTTCAGTTTGATTGGCTAAAAAGGAAATGGCATGAATTGGTGATACTTGAGTCCAATATAATAACGACTTTAAAAATTAAATAATAAAATTAAATAATAAAAATAAAAGATAAAAATAAGTATAATAATTAAATTAAATATATCATAATAAAGAAATAATAAATAAATAATTAATTTTTTTGTAATATATTTTATTTATAATTTAAATACTTATTTATAAAAGTAAAAATAAAAATAATATTAAAAATAAAAATTAAATTTTTTTTTATCTATTTTTTTTTTTTTATATATATAAACATAAATATTGAAAGATATTCTTACACGGAATCCATAATTACTACTAATATTACATTTTTGATTTATAACTTCTTCTAATGCCGAAGTACTATTAATAACTGCTAAAGGATTAGAAGTAATTAATCGAATTAATTCGGTATGTAATACTGGTAATTTAAATTTATTTGGTATTTCGGCTGCCAGTGATGGTGATATATTCCAAGCACTTGATATCAATGTTCCCCATTTATTCTTTCAATTTTATATGCATTTAAAATTATTATAAATATATAAATGTTAATATGCAAAAATTTTTTATAATAGTATGATTTATATAAATAAATAAATAAATAAATAAATAAATAAATAAATAAATAAATAAATAAATAAATAAATAATAACAATAACAATAACAATAACAATAATAACAATAAATAAATAATATAAAAATATATTTACATATATAATTTGAAGTAAAAACTAATATCATACCTTATTATAACTTAGGCGAGCTGGAATATTAACTTTATTTTGTAGTTTTCTTTCTGGATCATACCAAATATCTAAATGTCTTAATTCATCTTCAAGCAAAAGTAAAAGAATTTCTTGTGCATTTTCAAATATTTTTATAACGTTCTTTGCAAATTGTTCTTAATTTATTTTAAATTATATATATACAAATTGATATTATTTTAAGTTTTTAATGACATTAATTTAATATCATAAAATAACAAATACTTATTAATAAAAAATAATTACAATAATATTAATAATTTATATTTAATATCATATAACAACAACAATATATAATATAAATGATAATAATTAGATAGCCAAAAAAAAAAAAAAAAAAAAAAAAGAAAAGATAATTACCGTAGGTTAATTTACTGTATTGTTGGAAAAGTATCTTAAATATAATTCCTGTATGTTTAAATTTATTTAAGTTTTTCATGGAAGTCAAATTATATTTAACGTCCATTTTAACACATTGACAGAATTCATCAATTGCTTTTATTTCATTTTCTAATGTTTGTCGATCATTACTATCACCCCAACTTTTTATTTTATTTTTATTTTATTTTAATTTTTTTTTTATTTCCAATATGTATATATTATGTAAATTATAAAATCAGAATATCAAAGTAATTTTAATAGATTAATATATATAGAAAAATAATAAATTAATAAATAAATAATTATAATAATAATAAAAATATAAGTAAAAATAAAAATAAAAATTTGAATGAAAATAAAAATTTGAATGAAAATAAAAATAAGAATGAAAATAAAAATAAGATTGAAAATGAAAATAAAAACAAAAATAAAATAAAATAAATAAATAAATAAATAATTACAAAAAAAAAAAAAAAAAAAAAAAAAAAAAAAAACTTACGCTGATGGATCTTTAAACCATGAAAAAGCAACTTCATATAATTCTTTCTTTAATAATAATTCAAATTTAGAATCGTTAGGTCTTTGCTTTTGATGATGAAGAACGTTCATACCCAAAGTTAATAATTGGAATGTAGTTTTTCTAGCGTACATAGAGTTACTAAATAAAATAAAACAAATAGTAGAAATATTAATATAAAGTACAGATTGAATAAAATAAAATAAATGATTAAAAAAAAAATATAATTTATTATAGAATGAATGAAATAATTAATAAATTAAAACATTAAATTTAAATAAATTATCAATTAATAAAACAAAACAAAGCAAAACAAAAAAAATAAAATATATATAAACATAAATATATAATAATATAATATTACCTTAAATTATCATTACAGAATGATATTTGTATTAATTTCATAAATACCTTATCATACATATTTCCATTATATTTAAGAACATTATATCTATCGGATAAAAATTCAACCCAAATAGAATGAACTTCAGCAAAGTGTGCCTTTGGTTTTCTCTTTGCTGGTACTGTATAAGTAATACGATGCATGAATGGATCTTCACGTCTATTGATATTAAAATGAAAAAAACGAAAAACAAAAAACAAATAATAATTATAATAATAATAATAATAATAATAATTATAATAATAATAATAATAATAATTATAATAATAATAATAATAATAATAATAATAATAATAATAATTATAATAATAATAATAATAATAATAATAATAATAATAATAATAATAATAATAATAATAATAATAATAATAATAATAATAATAATTATAATAATAATAATAATAATTATGATAATAATAATAATGAATTAAAAAAAAATAATAAAAAATATTTTTAAATAATTTAAATATTAAATATGGTTAAGTAATGTTATTGTTATTATCATAAAATATATAAAAATATATAACAATTAAATAAAATGATATAAAAATAAGAAAATATAATTAATAAAATAATAAAATTATTAATTAATTATAAATCAAATGAATAAATATATATATATATATATTTATACATATATTTACATTTTATTGGTAGAAAAAATGCCTCTCTGTTTATATTTAGTCCATTCCCAAGCAGATAGTAATTCTATTAATATATTTAAACTTAATTCTGGTCTAGTTGTCATAAGCCATATCCATGCAGCTTTAGCAACCGTCATAACTTGTGGATGGAACATTTGAACTGGAATCCAACAGACATCCTGTATTAAATCTTTATATACATTTTTCGATACAATAATATAGGCACATACCATATATAATTCTGATGTAAATTGCTCGACAATTTTTGTTATCTCAATTTCTGGTTGATTTAATGCTGTGTCATTTAATTGATACTGTTTTACAAAACGTTGTAATTTTTCTTTCATTTGCATCAATAGTGCGTCTTCCGATATTACTAATAATTTTAATTTAAATTCAAAAAAAAAAAAAAATAAAAGAAAATAAGAGATATAATAATAATAATAATAATAATAATAATAATAATAATAATAATAGAAGATAAAAATATAATATCAATTAATCAATCTGATCAATCAATTAATATATAATATTAAATATAGAAAATATTATTTTGATATATAATATAGAAAAAAAAAAAGAAAAGAAAAAAAAAACATACGATTATCTTTAATGGCATCACGGATACCTAAAACTTTTCCTATACAATAAGATTGAAGAGAGAATGTATTCATAAAGGAAGAATTAATAACTATAAATTATATATATTAAAATTAATTATAAATTTTTAAAAAAAATATAAATATATATATAATATTAGTATTTTTATTTTCTTTATTTTGTATAATTTTATTATAAATTTTCAATTTTTAAATATTAAATCCTATAAATATTTATTATTATTATTAATATTTTTCATATTATACTTTACATTTACTACCAAACATATCACCAAATTGACTTGTAACACCAGTACCAATAAATCTTTGAGCCCCGGGTGTTGGAATATGAATATTTAATAAGTAACTCTAAATAGAATTAAAATTTTAATTTAAAAAAAATTTTTTTTATTCCAATTAATATTTATTTTGAATTATATATATATATATATTTTTATAATAAATAATATCAAAATAAAAATCATAATATAATATATTAAAAAATATAAAAAAAAAATAATAATAATAAAAAAAAAAAAAAAAATCTTAATTATACTTGAAGAAGACCATTAATTTCAACAGATGAAACTTTTGATGCATATTCAATCCATTGTTTACATAAATCAAGATATTCATTGGCTAATTCTTTCTTATGATCACAACCATCTGCAAGTTCTAAGTAAGGGACGATATCATTAATTTTAGAATGATCTGTAAATAATTTCTTTTTTTTTTTTTTTTTTTTTTTTTAAAATAATAAAAAAGAAAAAAGAAAAAACAAACATACAAACAATTATTATTAACATATATATATATATATGTATGTATAGGGTTTAAGCTATATTTTTATATAAAATATATAAAATAAAAAAAGTAAATATTTATATTATAATATTTATACCTCTGATGATTTAATAGATAAAGGTGAAGTTAATGCAATTAAAATATTCAACATTAGGTATAAAGTATTCTTATTTATTAAAACACTTGGGAATTTGGTTACCATCTTCTCAAGAAAACGTCTTGAAAAGGTTCTTATTCTCTTTAAACGATGACTAGCATTTGTTACAATAAATTCTATTTGTTTTTCAATATTTTCAGTAAATTCTTTAGTACCAATATTGATTTCTTGTTTCTTTAAATAGATATCTAAGATCTAATTTTTTTTTTTTTTTTTTTTTTTTTTTTAAAAAAAAAAGAAAGATAATAATATTAATAAATATATACATTTAATTAATATTGTAATTTAATAAAAATTTATTATTTTTAATTTAATAAATATTTATATCAATTATATTTAATTATAAGAGCAATATATATATATATAATGTATATTACTTTATCAGCAAGAACATCCATAGCATTAGTAATACCACTGTTATTGGTTGCTTCATTTAAGATATATTGGAAAATATATGTTATGTCTAATAAGTCCATTCTCATTGATTCTAATTGATGAACTGTCAATAAATATGCTGATTGAATAAATGATAATCCCTTAATTTCAGTATTTTTTGTAACCATATTAGAACATTCATATTTAATAAGTGCTTGTAACTAAAAATTTATTTATATGATTATATTAATATTAATATAAATATAAATATAAAAATAAATATAAATATAAATATAAATATAAATATAAATATAAATATAAATATAAATATAAATATAAATATAAATATAAATATAAATATATAAATATATAAATATATATGTATAATTTTAATTACTCCATCTGAAAATTTTTGACGTAAAATAGAATTAGATTCTAAAATAGTTTCTAAG
Organism: Neocallimastix lanati (nom. inval.); assembly: GCA_016946835.1. Classification (NCBI taxonomy): domain Eukaryota; kingdom Fungi; phylum Neocallimastigomycota; class Neocallimastigomycetes; order Neocallimastigales; family Neocallimastigaceae; genus Neocallimastix; species Neocallimastix lanati (nom. inval.). The sequence goes on from JACVTC010000129.1 coordinate 15,247, forward strand.
GAGTTAGCATTACTACCAGATACTAATAAGGTTGGAGTATATCTAGCAATATTATTTAATATAGTATGCCAATTATTGTACCATTTTCCATCTCTAAAACCAAGTAATATACAATAGAACCAAAAGTTTCTGAATGCAATATTCATTTCATTTGAACAACTAATTTCTGTATGAATAATATCATGTGAGAATATTTCTTTTATTATTATTAGTAATGGAGTAAATTCATCTATTTTTCTTCTATGCTATAAATTAATTAAATATAATATATATTTTTATAATAATAATAATAAATAATAAATAATAAATAATAAATAATAAATAATAAATAATAAATAATAATAAAAAGATATGTAATATAGAAATGAAATTAATAAATAGAATGAAAGATTTCAATATATAAAGTTTAAGATTAATTTATATATACATTTTAAAGCATTTTATAATTAATTACTTATATACTTATAATTAATACCTTTAAATCTTTTGGTGGTAAAAGTAAAGTTTTACTAACAAAAATAAATAATAATGATTCAAGTAATACTTCATATTTTTTATCAGGTAAATTTGGAGTTCTTGCTATAATTAAGAAACATTGATAAATCTATAATATCAAAAATTAATATATATATATGTTTAAAAAATATTATATAAAAAAAATTAATGTAATTATTATAATATAATAATATTTAATAATTTATATAATAATAATAATAATAATAATTCTATTATTTACTTACAATTTTAACTTTTGCATTATTTTCATAATTTTCTTGTTTACTAATTTCTGATAATAAATTGATGATATCACGAAATACAGTAGTATCATTAGTTAATGCAATCTCTACTAAACAATATAATGCATTAATTTGATCCTCATTTTCATTTAATCTTCTAGTTAAAGCTGGAACAGCCATATCAATAATCTAATTAAGAATAATAATAATATATATATATATATAATTTTTGTTATTAATAAAAAAAATTTTTTTTCTTTTAAATTATATAAAAAATATATAATAGATAGATATAATAAATATAAATATATATATATAAAGTATATACTTATTATTTCATAAAAAAAAATAAAAAAATAAAAAAAGTATGATCAAATGTATTTACTTCTTTTTTATTAATTTGACAAGCAATACCAGCAATAGCTTTTAATACATTATAATATACAATAGTCTTAACACCCGTAGTTTCCTTCGAAATACCATAAAGTTCATCACAATAATGTACTAATACAGCCTTTGATAATTTGGAATTGTCAATGGCCTTTTTTTTTTTTTTTTTTTATAAATAACAAATAATTATAATTTTGAATTTTTTTTTTTTTTTTTTTTTTTTAATATATATATATATATATTAATATTTATTTTTGATATGTGTATATATATTTTGAATTTTATTATAATTATATATATATATAGTTTAATCAAATTCTTTTTTATTTTCATGTTAAAACTTATACTTTAAGAGCTGAAGAAATAGAATCTGCTGCACATTGTCTTAAAATAGTAACAGAAGTTTTATCAAGCTTAGTGAAAGAAATTGCTGGTTGAATTAAAAAGCTTTTTATAATTAATGAAATGGAATTTTGAAAATGATTAAAGCTAAAATTTATAGAATAATAATATTAAAAATAATATATTAATTAATTAATACTTATAAATATTATTTTAATACATATATATTATAATTTATTTCAATTTTTTTTTTTTTTTTTTTTTTTTTTTTTTTTTAATATTTATATAATAATAGTCAAATATATTATATATTATATATTATATTATATATAATATACTTTAATTTAAAATATTGCTTATTTAATACTAAAAAAAAAAAAAAAAATATGAAATATACTTGATCATAAGAATGCCCAATGCTTCTATAACAACAACTGTCATTGGTAATTTTGGAATATTTTCTGAATCTAATATAATTTTTTTTAATTTAGCAATAAAATTTTCATCAATAGACTGTAAATGTAATGCTGATATAACAATAGTTTTCTAATTTCCAAAATACAGGATTAAATTATATAAAAAATATAAATATTTATATTTATATTTAAATAAATAATAATATTATAATGTTAAAAATATTAAATTTATATATATATATATATATTTAGATTAATAATAATTTTTTTATATTATATTTAAAATTATATATATATATATATATATATATATTAATATTCATTAGTTATTTTTTTAATATATATATATATATAATTTAATATTTACAAGAATTATAGTAAATGCATAAATATCTTGTTCCGCAAGAGTATCATTTTTTAATATAGAATTGATTATAAATTGATTATACTCGGAGAACCAACGTTTTGAAGTTTGATGTATTTCATTGAGAGTTTCCTTCTTAAATTGTGATGTAAAATCAATTTTATTATAGGATAAAAGGTACCATAATCTTTCTTTAGCAATAGGTTTATCTAATTCTTTTTGTTTTTTCTCGTAAGCTTGCTTAATATCTGTCATTAAAATTTTCTTTATAAATTTAAATACAAGGCCAATTAATGTACTCTGAGAAAATCCAGAGAAAATAATTTGAGGTTTATTAAAGAAAGGTTTATATTCTCTAAGACATTTCATAATAATTAATGTATCTTTTGTTCCCTGAAAAGCATAAGATGAAATAGCATGAACCGTTTTTAATGATTCTGATTTTATTATAATATTGAATACTTCATTTATTTTTTCCAAATATTTTTCAGACCAATCACTAATATAACAATTAATGATTTGTAATAATTGAATAATGCCATTTAAAACAAGAGTTGAATAACTAATTATTGCTTCCTCTTTTTATAAATTAATTGTTTTTTTTTTTTTTTTTTTTTTTTTTTTTTTTAAATAATAAATTTCAAATGTACAATAATAATCATTATAATAAGTTTATAGGTATAGTACAGTGATATAATAAATTAAAATTTAAAAATTTAAAAAAAAAAAATTTTTTTTTTTAATATAAAAATTAAAGGTTATCTATTTAATACATTATATTAAACTTTTTATATTTTAAATTTTTTTATAATTTTTTTTTTTTTTTTTTTTTTTTTAATTACTTGTTGAGATTTCTGAAAAAATATCAGTATGACGTGTTATAGATTCCCAAGCTAATTCATTGATTTTATCCTTATATTCGTTATTTTTTTCTGCAAACATAAATAACTTTTCTAATAATGCTTTTGAAAAGAATTGCATTGAATAGCAATCTATTATATACAATTTTTAAATTTAAAATGTCGTTTTTTTATAAATAAATAAATAAATAAATAAATAAATAAATAAATAAATAAATAAATAAATAAACAAATAAATAAATAAATAAATAAATAAACAAATAAATAAATAAATAAATAAATAAATAAATAATAAAAGAAAAGTATATAATATTTTACACAAAATGTCCTTGATATTAAAAAATTTTATTAAATAAAATTTCAAAAAGAATCAAAAATAATAATAAATATATAAATATATCTCGATATAAATTTTATTATTCTTTATTTTTTTTTGTTACCTTCAATTTTTAAAGTTTCATTTAATGAAATTCCTTCGACATACTTATAACATTCAATTAAATAAGGAAGAATTTGTTCAACATGTGCACCATTAGATTTTTCTAAATAATTTGCTAATGAAAAAAGGGATTCTTGAGTTCTTGATGGCTATTAAGATAAATAAGCATAATTAAAATAAAAATTAAATATTGAAAAGCAAAAAGAAAAAAATACATATGTACATATGTGTTATTATATTATTTATATATTTGTTTGTTTGTTTATTCTTTTAAAATTTTAAATAATTATATTTTAAATAATTATAATTTTATATTTAAACTTTAATAAAAAAATTTTTAATTATAATAATTTATAGAAAAATGTAATTTTATTTTATATTAATTATAAAATAAAATAAAATAAAACAATAGAAACATATTAAAAAATTAATATGAAAAGTATTTATATGAAAAATACTCACAAGTATCTCTATTTTATTGTCCTGTGGGACTTTAAATATCATAAATTTTTCTATGTTCCTCCATTCCTGCTTTGGAGAAGAAGCCAAAACTTCTGCTAAATTTAATTGTAATGTAAGGGTTGGGTGATTCATATATCTTTATAATTGTTCTTTCTTTTCTTTTTCTTTTTCTTTTTTTTTTTTTATTTTTATTTTCTTTTTTATTTTTTATTTTTATTTTTATTTTTTTTTTTTTTATTTTTCTCCTTAAAAAGAATAAATAATTTTAAATATTTGAATTTAAAAGTGAAATAATATTAATTTTTTTCTTTAGTTTTGGTATTTCCTTTATTCAAATATAAAAAAGGAATATTTGTTATTAATAATATATTTTGTTTTGTCTGTTTATTATTAAGACTCTTATTAAAATTATTTGATATTTGTTTTTCAGTAATTATTATTTTGTTTTTATTTCTTCATTGGTTATCCTTTATTATTAATTATTGTCCGATAAATTTATAGGTAGCTTTCAATATAAAAATAAAAAAATAAAAAATAAAAATAAAAATATAATAAATTATATAATATATATATAATAAATAAAGGTAAATTTTAAGTTATAAACCTTTTATTTTTAATATTAATAGTAATGGTAAATCATATATAACAAATTAAAAAAGTAAATTTAGTAATTCGAAAAATAAATTAATATCTATTATAATACAAAATAATTCAAAAGGAAATTTATATATTTATATTTATAATACAATTTAAAAAAACTTGTATTATATATAAAAACAAAAAGAAAATAAATATAAAATAATAATGAAATTTCAATTCGTTTGTATATAATTTCAAAAAAAAAAAAAAAAAAAAAAAAAAAAAAAACATTAAAATATATAGAGAAATTTCATAAAGAATCTTCAATTATTTAATTATTAAATATATTAATACTAAAGAGAATAAAAAATAATTTAATTTAAATTTACTTGTTATATTTATAATAAGATATATATATATTTTTAATGATAACATATATTTATATATAAAAAAAAAACTTTTAATAAAATGTTAATTCTTCGTATATTTATTTGGTGTATATTACATTTCGTTTTTTTAAAAAAAAAAATAAAATAAAATATTAAATATTAAATAAAAAAAAAATATATATATATATATAAAATAATAATAAAATTAAAATTAGAATTATGATAGTAATATAAAAAATAAACTCTATTATTTAAAATATTCGTTTTTATAAAATATATATTTTATATTATATATGAAATATTTATTTTCTTTTAATTTTAAAATATATTATTTTAAAATAATTTTAATTTTTTTTTTATTTTAGATTTAATTATTAATTATTTAAATTAAATAATAATAAAAATTAAAAATCACTTTTTTAACTAAAATATTTATTATATTTTATAATAAAATATTTAATACATTTAATCATTACTATTATTAATATTTTTTTTAATATTTAATATTTATTCATTTTATTTTTATTAACAGTAATTATTACTGATATTGTTATAAAAGTAAATAAATAAATTTTCCTGTTAATAATGGAAATATTATATTGTTAAATTATTATTATATAAAAAATTTTATAATAAATAAAATTATACAATAAAAAAAATATTTAATAAGTTTTAAGAGAGTTCATCAAATCTATAAACTTTAATAAATAATATTTCTTAATTTTTTTTTTTTAAAAAAATTAAATACTATTTTATATAATCCGGTTTTAAAAAGAAATATAATTATTTAACATTAATTATATAACATTATTTAAATTATCAAACATTTATAATAAATCTTATTAAAATAGATATTAATAAATATAAAGAAAAAGATTAAAAACTTTCAAATATAACTTTTCACAAAAAATTCACATAAACTAATGAAAAATCAAGAAATTAAAAAAAATAACTTTTTTTTTTTTTTTTTTTTTTTTTTTTTTTTTTATATATATATATATATAATTAAATATTTTGAATATTTTTTTAAAATATTTGATATCTATAATAATTTAAATGACTTTTCCCATTTTTTTCATCTAATCTAAATCTATAATGATATTAATTTAAAATTAAATTCTTTTTATTTTTTTTAATATTTTTTTTTTTTTTTTTTTTTTTTTTTTTTTTTTTTAAAAAAATAAAATAAAAAAAAAAGATTGAAAATAATATAATATTAAATGAAAATTTAAAAATTTTAAAAATATTAGGATTATTTAAAATTTAGGTGATTACCCTCAACCTTTTTTTGGATGATATCATCCATAAAAAAAATTATTTTTTTTCCAATTTTTTTTTTTATTTAATCCTTTTAATCAAATAAAAAAAAATTTTTTTTTAATATATGAAAAATACAAAAGCAAAAAAAAAACCTTGATGTATATTTTTTAAAAATAATTATTTATTTTTTTATTAATATTAATATTAATATTATTTTATTTTTATAATTATTTAATGTGCTTTATTTAATATATATATATATTTTCTAAAATAAAAAATTATTAAATATATATAAATCGCATAAAAAGATATATATAAATAAATAATAAAAAAAAAAGAAAAAAATTAAAAAAGATAAAAAATTAAAGAAATATTTTTATAATTTAATATATATAAATATAAATATATAATTTGTATTCCTTAAAGTATTGATAATTATTAATTAAATATAAATATATGATAAAATAAAATTAATAAGAAATTAAAAGTAAATTAAAAATTTTATTAAGAAAAAAATTTTTTTTTTTTTCTTTTTTTAAGAAGCAGAAATAATTTGTTCTATTATATCACTAATATTAAAGTGAGAAATATAAAATCCTAATTGCTGTTTTTCTTTTCTATATTCCTCTTCAATTGATAATTTTTCTTCCTCAGTGGCCCATGGATACTTTTTATCAACATTTGGAATTTCACTACAATCTTGAGGTTTTCTTATATAATTAAATAATTTTTCTATAAAGGTATAAATATATATAAATCAATTATTCAAATAATTAATTATTATTTTTTTTTAAAAAAAAAAATATTCTTCATTTTATTATATTTTATTTTATATATACACATTTTGATTATATATGAAAATAAAATATTTACCAGATTTTAAGAATAAAATTAATTTGAATAAAGCTGTATTCTCAAGCATATAATTTATTTGTTCATCATTAATATCCATTTTTAATTTATCCCAACTATTGTATTATTTAAATATTAATAAATAAATAAATAAATAAATAAATAAATAATTTATATATATATATATATTATGGAAAAAAAAAAAAAAAAAAAAAATATAAAATAAGTAAATAAATATATATATGTATTATTTGTTTATTTGTTTGTTTATGTTGATGATATATATATATATATATATATATATATTATTTTATTGTTATATACTTTGTATTTAATACAGCTCTTCTCCATATTCCTTGCAATATACATTCACGTTCATCTTCAGGTATTTCCTATTATTAATTATTAATATTTATATAAAATGATAGTGATAATGATGATAATAATAATATAAAGTAAAAGAGAGAGGGAGAGAGAGGGAGAGAAGAAGAAAAAAAAAAAAAAAAAAAAAAAAAGAAATAAATATATAATTAAATTAATTATTTATCTTTTAAATATTTTGATAATATATATATATATATTTTGTATATATATGTGTTTTTTTTACCTCTTCTAAGTGTTTATAGAATTGCATAGCATATAAAAAGCTTTCAATAGAAATTTCACCTTTAAAAAGTAAACCTTCAAATGTTAAAAAGTCAATAAATTCATTAAGTTGAATCATATTTTCGTTTAATATTTCTTTGGCATATCTTTTTTGAAGATCATAGAAAGATTTATATTCATGTTTAAATTGAAAACCTTTATCTTGATAATACATATTAACAATTTTTTCTTTATTACTTTTTTCTTCCGCATTAAATTTTTCATACTCTGGATTATTTTTGAAATTATTAATTAATTTTTCTCTATAACTATTTAAAATATCAACATATTTCATTTCATAAGCAGTTTCTTATTATTATTATTATTATTATTATTATTATTATTATTATTATTATTATTATTATTATTATTATTATTATATAAATATTGCAAGAAAATGTAAATAATATATTAATTTAGATAAGTATTTATAATTATTAAAAATTTTTAATATATTAAAATTAATAATTATTTATTTATTTTTTATTATTATCATTATTATTATTACTATTATTTTTATTATTATTAATATTTATTATTGATAGATAAAATATTAAAATATACCTTCTAATTTTTTATTATAGGTTGATTCTTTTTCTTCTTTATTAACCATATCATTTATGATATCATTCATTTTATCTCTATTTTTAGCAGCTATAAGGGCTAATTTTGCTATACTTAATTGTTTCTTTTATAATATATTTTTAATAAAAAGAAAATTATTTATTTATTTGTTTGTTATAATTATTTTAATTCATATATTTTATATATATAAATATATATATATATATATATATATATTTTTTTTTTTTTTTTTTTTTTTTTTTTTTTTTTTTTACCTTTCTTTGTGATTGTTTCATAATTTTTCCAGGTTTTATTAATTTTCTATAGGCACTATGATAATTCTTCAATTTGATATCATGAATCCAAGAAATTAAAGGTATATTCTTTTTATTGAAATAATTCTTTAATATAACATTATATTTATCTTTTTGTTCTAAAAGTTTATAATAATCATTTCTTAATTGTAATTTATCATATAATATATCAGCATATTCATTGCCGTATTGATCAATGTAATAATGCTGTTTTTCTTCATTATCAATAGATAATTCTACTAATGTTTCAAAATCATGATATTCTTCAGCTAATTCAATAGCTGTTTGAATTCTATTTATATCAGCTATTTAAAGAAAATAAAATAAAATTTATAATAGAATATGAATACAATTAAAGTACATATTGAATAAAATAAAATAAAATAGAATAGAATAAAATATAATAAAATAAAATATAATAAATAAATAAATAAATAAAAAATAAGATTAAAGTTAATATTATTAAATATTATTAAATATTATTATTTTATTTATGAATTTATTATTATTATTATTATTTTTATTTTTATTGTTCTAAATTTATTTATTTTACCTAATGGTTTAATAAAAGATGAACGCTTTTCAAAGTATTCATCTTGTAATGATTTTAAGACAGCTACCATATCAGTTTTTCTATATAAGTTAATTTTGTATTATTAATGATATATTAATAAAAAAAAAAAAATAAAAAAATAGAAAAACAATAATAATAAATAAATAAATAATATATATATATTTATTTAATTATATTAAATATTTACTTTATGAATTTAATACGTTCAGTAAAGATCTTTAACGTCATTGAGGCTAATTTAACTAATTGATCTTCTAATTTTTTTCTTTTTTCAATATTAGTTAAAGCACTATCATCCTTTAAGTTTTCCAAATCTGGATAAATTTTATTAGTATTCAAATAGGCTTCAGTACTTTCAAAATTGTTTTGGAATATATTTAAAATAGCCTCTGATGCTATTTAACCAAATTAGAATAATAAGTATTGTTTTAAAAAAATAAATAAATAAAAAAAATAAAAATAAATAAATAAATAAATAAATAAATAAATAAATAAATAAATAATAATAATAATAAAAATTATTATATATTATACCTGTCCATGGTTCAATACCAGATATAGAATTATAATTTATACCATATTTCACACCATTTTGTTTTCTGTAGGCATAAGCTGCCTCTAAAATAATCTATTATAATAAATATTATATTTATATTTAAAATAATTAATCATTATAAATATAGAATTGATAATTTTTTTTGTTATTTTTATTTTTTTTTTTAAAAAAAAATTAATAGATACCAATATAATTTCATTAATTTCAATTTGTTCATCTTCAGAATTAGCGATAGGAATAAATTTTAAAATAGATGAAATATCTGAAACCTATTATTATACATATAGACATATTTATTTATTTTAATTATTATATAAATAAAATATATTCTTTAAATAATAATAATAATAATCATAATATCTAATAAATTTTAAATAACATTGTTATTTACATAATCGTAGAAGAAGCTTCTTATTATATCATCTCTTTCTGGTGAAATATTTTTACTTTTATAAAATGCTGTAATTATATTAGCTAATATATTAAGATAGGGCTTATTGTTACTATCGCTTTTACTATATATTATAAAAATATATAAATTATATAAATTATAAAAATTAATACAATACATATAATATATATAAGTTTTTTTTTTTTTTTTTTTTTTTTTTTTTTTTTTTTTTTTTTCTCAAAAAAAAAAAAAATAAAAATAAATTAAATAATATAACAATTATATGAATAAAATACCCAATTTTTGAATTTACGAATTTCCATAATTCAATCGCAGCTGCTTCCTTTTCTATATTCCAGAAAATACTCAATTTTGAAGATAATGAAAACTTTTATTATATTTAGAGCGTTGATTTCGATGTTAATGATATATATATATATATATATATATATATATTTTATTTTATTTTTTATATACATATAAATTTAATTTTAATATTTAAATTCATATACCTCATCTAATCTATTTCTTTCCTTAAGATAGCTTATGATTTTTTGTAAACGTAATAATTTTTCGGATAGATAACTCTTTAAATCGATAACAGGTGGTAAAAATTCAGATTCTTTTAATTTTTCGATATTTATAATTATAATGTAAATATTAAATATAATTTTATTTTTTTTTTTTTTTTTATAAAAAAAAAAAAAAAAAAATTAATAAATATTTTTAATTCAATTAATCTATATAATCAATTGATGAATTAGAGTTTATTTACTTGAATTTAAAATATTATCACTTAATTGTTTAGAAACAATTTCTAAATCAGATAATGAACAATTTGGAAGATCAAAGAAAATTGGATTCTTTTTATTATTATTAGTTTAAATTGTATTGTTATAAAGAAATAATATAAAGTTATCGATTAATATTTATTATTTATATAATGATTTATATAACATTACATCAAATTATATTATTATTATTATTATTTATATTAATTCAGTGATTAAATAACACAACTTACTTCTTCACTATCGAAAAATACAACTTGTTCCAAATAAGAATAAAGTTCATACTTTTTATATTTAAAATATAATATATACAATTATAATAATAATAATGTAAATAAAACTAATAGTTTTATATTTTATACTATTTATATTTTTTAAATAATAATAATAATAATAATAAAATAAAGAAATTAATTATATGTATATGCATATGTATATATATACCTTTTTGTAATCAATAAATTCACTATGATTTTCATAATAAATATTTTTAATACTAATTTCGATATCAAAAATTTTTTTATTAAGACTTAAAATGTGAATAGATTCTTGAGTATCTGCTTCTGGATTCCATATTTTTGATCTATCAACACCATAACCAAGTATTTTATCATTAATATTAAATATTTCTTTGTATGTGACATCTATTATTTTATTATTTATTATATATATATATTGTTTTGTTTTTATTTTGATTTATATAAATTTTATAAATATTAATATTAATGAATAAACATAATATGATTATAATAAATTATACAAGTTTAATAAATTCTGTAATATCTACCTTTTCCTGTAGTTGTTAATACAATTGTATTTTCAAATAATATACAAATAACCGGACCTCTATTTGGTAATACAAGTTTTGCAATGTAATTTCTATCAGTAACCTATTTATATAAAATAATTAATTTAAAATTTTAAAATATTAAAAGTTTATTTTAAATTGAAATTAGAAATGATTGTTTATTATAATAATGTGAAGATAATATTATTAATAGTTGAAATATAAAAAAAATATGAATAAATATTTACTGATTTCTCAATTAATTTAACATTTGAAACTTTAATTTCTTCTTGTTCTATATTACAAAATACTAATGCAAATGAATAATTTGATTTATATTCTTTGTCTGTTATTCCTTCTTCTCTCAAATGATATTTTTGGATTTCGTCGTTTAATTTGTATGATATTAAAAATAATATTTGATTTTCTCTGAAATTTTTATTAATTTAAATTTATATATAATAATTTGTTTTAGATTATTTTATGATGATTATAATAATTTTGAATTTTATATATTAAAAACGATAAATAATTTAAAAAAA
>JACVTC010000129.1:30000-50000 GCA_016946835.1 Neocallimastix lanati (nom. inval.)
TCATATATATAATTTATTATTCTATATTTTTTTTTTTGTAATTATGTGATATAATATATATTATCATCGATATATATATTATATAAATAATACATGATTAAAGTTTATAACTTCTATTATAAATATTCATTTGCTTAATTAATTTCCATAGAAAAAAAAGAATTTATTCTTTTTTTTTTTTTTTTTTTTTTTTTTTTCATTTCGTGAAATCCTATGATGTAATTAATAATATTTCCTGAAGTAAATATATTAATGATTGTATTTCGACTATTAGTTATAGTATAATAACTTTCATTAACTGTAGATTTTCTTAATCTTGATATATTATTACATGAATTATTTTTTGTGACTTATTAATAATGGACATAAAATACTTATTTCATATAAAGTGAAGTAATTTGAAATAACAAATATCATATTATTATAATATCAACAAGAACTACGCCAATATAAAATCTAACGTCATAATATATTTCTTCAATATTCTATTCAACATATGTTAAAAATAGGGACATTAGTATAATTGATATTCTAAGAATCGAAAATATTTTTTATAATAGAAATTAATATATTACTTTGACATATTTTGATATTTCTATTATTATAACTAATTATTTATTTTTAATATTTTTAATACTATAAGGAATAATAATTATTATTCCATTAAGAATTAAATCTTCAATAATAAATGTTAAAAGAAATATAATATATATTTATGATCAATAATTCATTGAGATATTCCATTTATTTCAGGAAAATTTTTCAATTAATTTTTTGTAGTATTGGTACCGAAATTAAAATAAAGCCAATGAATTGAAAAAGAAATTTTAAATAACTACTGTTGCTTTTATTAAATCGAGATAGTTGATATAAATAATCATAACTGCTTCAATAATGAATAAAACCCAAAAATCAATTGACAAGAAGCCAAAATATTCATTGAACTCTTTTTAAAAATTTAAAACTATTTTTGTTATTAAAATCATTATAGAAATGAGAATATAACCAATGGTAATAATTATTCCATTAAATGAATTTATTGAAACATTATAAATACTTGAAATATCATCAACATATTTTAATACTTCTATTGCTTATTTATCACCATATAAAAATTCATATATATTTTTTTTCTCATATTCTATTAGAAGAGCTGGTGTAGTCTTTTATTTTTGAAACATGTCTTGTAATGGATTGAATATCTTTATATAGTTCACATAAATCTCCATTCTTTTTACATATTTCTTCTTGATCATCATATAAACTAGATATTCCTGATAAAATTTAATAATTATTTACTATTTTTTTTTTTTTTGCATTTCTTTTGAAGTTAGGACATTAAAAAGTTCAATTATTTTTTTTTTCTTCGATGAAGAATATTTATTAATACAAAGATTATCATTTTGCAGCAATGTTTATATATATATATATATTAGCAATGTGTGTTGTTAAATGGCATACAAATACAATATGTCTTTATTTTGAAGCCCATATTAATAGATGAACAACATAGGGGTTTGATGCTAAAACTATGCTAAAAACCATACCATTTTCATCAAAAAATAAAAATAAAAATAAAAAAATAAAAAAAATAAATAAAAACAATAAATCAAATATATGCATAGTTTTAGCATAATCATCACACAAATACACTTATATATTAGCAATATATGCATATATGTTCATCAACATCATCATCATTTCTGAACTTTGATAACAACAATGACTGCATATATTGCTAATATTTAACCTCAAAACTATGTACTTCATATATATGTCACAACTACTGTTTTTCAATTAATTGAACAGGTTTTATGGTTGTTTATTGAACTTTCAAAACTATATCATTTATATGCAATCATTGCTGTTTTGACCATATTTGATATAGGCTTCAATTATTAAAATAAACATACAGGTTTTTATGACAAATATATGTTCAAAACCATGTATTGATAAATCAATATTTTCTGAAGCCTATATCAATAAGTGTTAAAATGGAATGGTTTTTATACAAAATCTATGCAAAAACTATATGCAAATAAACCCCAAAAACACCAGCAAGACCCGTTACACAATGCTGCTCACGGAGACAAGCGAGAAGAGCGAGCAAGGAACGCAGTGGAGCTGCGTAGATCTGTCGAGATTAGTCGGGAGTGAGCAAATGTAGTAACCAAACAATTCAAAAGAAAAAAAAAAAAGAATTAAAAAAATAAAGTGTTTTTGGGGTTTATTTGCATATAGTTTTTGCATAGATTTTGTATAAAAACCATACCATTTTAACACCTATTGATATAGGCTTCAGAAAATATTGATTTATCAATACATGGTTTTGAACATATATTTGTCATAAAAACCTGTATGTTTATTTTAATAATTGAAGCCTATATCAAATATGGTCAAAACAGCAATGATTTCATATAAATGATATAGTTTTGAAAGTTCAATAAACAACCATAAAACCTGTTCAATTATATTAACCTATAGTTGAACCAGAAATGAAAAAAATGCCTTCTTTTTTTTTTTTCTTTTTTTTTTTTTTTTTTTTTTTCTAACATTAATAGAAAAATTTTTCATATAACAAAATTTAAAAATATTTCATTTCCATCCGTAATACTCTAATATTCATTAAAATTTCTTTTTTCAAATATTATTATTATTATTATTATTATTATTATTATTATTATTCCCTTAAAATAATATCGAAATTTACAAAACCAACTAATTTGCTACTCTAAGTAAAAGATTCAGAATCAATGACAAGGAGAATATAGATTAAGTTGCTCTTATAATAAATAATCATTTAAATTTAGTATATTAGATGAATATTTCATTGAATAAATATTATCACAAAAGAATAAATCATATCTAGGAGTTTTATTCTTTAAAAAAGAATTGACCACTGAACCATTATTGTCAAAATATATAATTGAAGTGGATTTCGTTAAAAGTTTCAAATCTAAAGTAATTCCAAGA
This sequence comes from Neocallimastix lanati (nom. inval.), assembly GCA_016946835.1. Taxonomy (NCBI): domain Eukaryota; kingdom Fungi; phylum Neocallimastigomycota; class Neocallimastigomycetes; order Neocallimastigales; family Neocallimastigaceae; genus Neocallimastix; species Neocallimastix lanati (nom. inval.). The sequence continues at coordinate 32,974 of JACVTC010000129.1, forward strand.
TTATTTTATTTTATTTTAGTTTTGAATATTTATTGAATTTATTAGCTAATGGGTTATAAACATTTTTTCCTTCAATAAAATGAACAAACTAATGCATTAGTAGTGATATCACCTTTTTATATAGCCTTTTATAATAATAATTTATAAATATATTATTATTATAATTATAATTATTTTTATAATTATTTTTTTTTTTTTTTTTTGAAAAGATATATATATAATTTTGCTATATTAAATATATTAATTTTCAGAATACAAAGTGTTCTTAAAGAACTTTTTGAAAATTTTATGTTATTATATTGTATATACACATTTATATATATCAATAAAACAAGTTTAACAGTACTAAAATAATAGTTTCTTTTTTTTTTTTTTTTTAACTTTTAGGTATACAAATATTTCACATTTTTTTAATTTAAAATAATGAAATAAAAAATTTTTATTTTAAAAAAATAAAAAATTATCCATATATTAAAATCTTTAAATAAAAATAATACTTTATAAAGTTTAAAAAATAATAATAATATAAAAAGAATAATAATAATAATGTTTAAAATAATAATAATGATGTAAAAAGATAATAATAATAATAATAATAATAGTAAAAAGATAATAATAATAATAATAATAATAGTAAAAAGATAATAATAATAATAATAATAGTAAAAAGATAATAATAATAATAATAATAATAATAATAATAATAATAGTAAAAAGATAATAATAATAATAATAATAATAATAATAATAATAGTAAAAAGATAATAATAATAATAATAATAATAATAATAATAATAATAGTAAAAAGATAATAATAATAATAATAGTAAAAAGATAATAATAATAATAATAATAGTAAAAAGATAATAATAATAATAATAATAATAGTAAAAAGATAATAATAATAATAATAATAGTAAAAAGATAATAATAATAATAATAATAATAGTAAAAAGATAATAATAATAATAATAATATTAGTAAAAAGATAATAATAATAATAATAATATTAGTAAAAAGATAATAATAATAATAATAGTAAAAAGATAATAATAATAATAATAATAATAATAATAATAATAATAATAATAATAATAAAAACTAAAAAAAATACTTCCAGATTATTAATTTTTTTATAGATTAATAATAATTGACCTATATATAGGCTATATGCGAAACATCATACCAATTTAATTTTATTAGCTATTATTTATAATTTTTTTGTTTTAAAAAATTTAAAAGAAATAAATTTTCAGAATTTATTTTAACTTTTATTCATAAATAAATATAAAGCTATTCTTTTTTTTTTTTATTTTTATTTTATTTCATTATTTTATGGTTTCTTATGAATTAATTGATTAAATTCTATTTACTTAAAATCCCTAGAAGCTTTAATAGATTGCCATTAATAATGAATTAAATAATATGTTAGGTAATAAACTATGTTTAAATATATTTTCTAATAAACCATCATTTCTCTATAAAAAAAATATTTTTGCAACATTAATAATTTTGAAATAAAAAACATAAATATGTTTATTATTATTATTATTATTAATTATTAGTATTACAATTAAAAAAAAAAAAAAAAAAAAAAAGAGGCAAAGTCCAAAAGTTAATATACATGATCCTACTTCAAAAGTGGTAATACTTAATTCTTATGACTTAAAATCCTTCTTAAATTTTAAATACTAGATATAGAAGAAAATGTTTATGATAGAAATATAGTAGAAATAATTTTTTTTATTAATAAATGTATAAATTTTTACTATTATTTGAATAGTTTTTCTGTTATATAATGAAAAGTTATCACATAATAATACTATATTATATTAAACACTATACATTTATATATATATATATTTTTTTAATATAAAAAAAAAAAGAATAAATAGTAGTAGTTTAAATAAAATTTAACTAAAAAAAAATAAAAAATAAAAAAAAGGTTAAATAAATTACTTTTAATAAAAATATGTTAATTTTATTTATTATTATTATTATTATTATTTTAGGTATTATAAAATTTTGAAAAAAAAAAAAAAAAAAAAATATTAAAAAAAAAAAAAAAAACAGGAAAAATAAAATTTAAAGCTTTTTTTACTTTCATTATTATTATTATTTTAAATTTTTAATAATATGGATAATTATTTATAAACTTTTTAAAATTTAATTAACGATTTTTTTTTTTTTTAATCATTTTTTATTTTAATTTAAAAATAATTTAATGATTAATTGAACCTTAAATAATTAAAATAAAATTTATATAAATAAATAAAACTCAGGTAACTCTAATTAATTAGAATATAATCTTAACTCTAAATCCATCATTATCATTATTATAATTTGATTATTCATTATTAATAATAATTATTACTAATTGTTATTTACATTTAACTATTATTCATCTACTTTTTACTAATATTTATTTGGATTCATTACTATTTTATTATAAATTTTTTATTATTGAATTTATTAATTAAATAATAATTTAATTAATTAATATAATAATATTATTATTATTATGTTTTAAAGTCATGAATTCATTAGAAAATAAAAAAAAAATACCATAAAAACTGTGGATTATTTATATTTCTATAGAATTTTTTTTTTTTTTTGGTATTTAATATTAACTATTATTCCATTTCTTCTTTTTTTTTTTTTTTTTTCATTTATTAATTTACAAAAGTCTAATATATGTATTAATAATGATTCAATATAATTTATATTATAATTAAAATCAAAAAATTATCAACATAGAATGATGTAAGAGTTCAAAAATCAGCAAGAAAAAAATAACATATAACTTCAATGATTATGAATACATATGATAAAACTCTTTTTTTTTAATATATATATTTATAGCCATAACTAATATAAAAATATAAATATATTTCAATTTCTATCGTGTTTTTATGTATATCCTCATTTTATAATAAGTATTACTTTTCATTCAATGCAATAAAATTTTATTATTATATATAAAAAAAATAAATTTATGAATAATCATAGCAATAAAACATTTATTTGTTATTTGTTATTTGTTATTTATTATAAAACAGTTATTATTAAATATTTAATATTATTTATTTATTTATAGCTAGTATTATAATTATTATAATTAATAATCATTAATAATTAGTATTAGTTAAAATTGATGAACTCTTTTATATACCAATAATAATATTAATTTGAAATTACATATTTCATATTTATATATAAAGATTACTATTGTATTTTAATAAAGTTTTAAAAAGTTTAAATTTTTATATACATTCTTAGATTAAAAAAGTTATTCTTTTTATTTTTTTTAATAATTTATTTATTTATTTATAAATTATTAATTAAACCATATTTAAAACTTTAATATTTTGACGTAAAAATATTATAAGTAAAATAAAAAAAAAAAAAAAAACGATGAATCATCGTTTTTTTTTTTTTTTTTTTATGTTTGTTTTTATAATTTTAATAATAAATAATTATAAATCATTTTAAAAAAATTAAAATAAATAATAATCAATAAATAATTAATAATAAATAATAAATAATAAATAATAAATAATAAATAATAAATAATAAATAATAAATAATAAATAATAATAATAAATAATAAATAATACATAATAAATAATTGAATAATAAATAATTGAATAATAAATAATTGAATAATAAATAATAAATAGTAATATTAATAATTATAATAACATATTAAAGAATTCAATATATATATATATATATTTTACAACTGAAATTATTGAGAACTTTAAACTTTATTTATTTATTCATTTATTAATTACATGAACTTTTTTTTTTATAAAAAACATTCGATTAATAAAAAAAATAAATATTATTTGTCCAATAAGAACATAATAATATTTAGAATAGTAACATGAAATAAAAAATAGTGTTCAAAATAAAGTGTGTAAATAAATTCAGAGAAAAGTTCAAAGGCACCGAACCTCACTTCCAAGAATATTAAAATTTCTGTTTAAAGGGAATTTTTATTTCGGATTAGGGTTTAAATTGAGACTATCTAATATATATTTTTGATATTATTAAATAACATGAATAATTTTAAAAATAATAATGAAAATAATAATTATAATTTAATAATAAAATGAAACTTAACATTAAATTATTTGCTATTTATATATGACTTTAATGATTTATTTTTTATATATTGCACTTTTTTTTTTTATATTTTTTTTTTATAGATAACTCCCTGTTGATATATGAATGTTTATTATTTAAAGAAAGAGATTAATTTAAAATTTTTTTTTCTTATTTATAAGAATTACTCTCTGTAACATCATTTTTAATGGTTATCTTTTGATATTCTTTTTTTTTTGTGTTTTTTATTTTATTTTTATTATTATTTTTTTTCAAAAAAAAAATATTTATATTATTTGAAATAATAAATATTAGTTCAGTTTTACAAAATATTATACTACAATCATTATTTTAAAAAGAAAAATAAATGTACAAAAAGTCAAAAAAAGAATAATAGAAATAAAATTAGTATTAAAAATAGTATTTATTTACATTATTTTACAATTGGAGCAATAAATAAAATAAAATTAATTTTTTTTATTTATTAATTACATATTATTTTTATCTGAGAATAAAAAATAAAAAAAAAAATTTTTTTATTTTAAATTTTATAGTTCTTATCCATTAGATTAATTACTTTTTTTAGTATTTTTTAGCATTATTCATTAATAATTTATATTATTTTATAAAGTTTATATGTAGTAATTTATTTTTGAAAATATAAAATTATTAATTAGAATTGCACAGCTCTCTAAATAGAAGAAAAAATTTAAATAAAAAAGTATAATGGCGTATTATCATATTTTTTTTTTTATATTAATTATTTTTTATTTAAAATGAATCTATTAATTTGTTTTCATTATATCATATAAAAATAGGGGTATCTTTTTATATATATATATAATATTGAGCTTTTAAATATTATTATAAAGCCAAAGAAAATTATTATTGTTATAAAGAAATAACGTTTTGTATCATTGAATTTACATCAATAAAATGGTATCATATATAAAATAATACAAGTTGTATATTATTTATATATAAAGAGAATAAATTCAATTTATTCCTCTTTTTTTTTTTTTTTTTTTTTTTTTTTTTTCTTTCTTTCTTGATTTTGCTATTAGTAAAATAAAAAAGGAATTTTTTTTTTGTAATTTCGGTCGAATTTCTATGTTTTATATTATCATCTCAAGATTGGATAATGTTCTTTTCTTGTAATTGTTTAATAACTGCTTTTATACTGTCTTCACAAACAGCATTTCTTCTTCTGAAGATGTATGGTGATAACTTTGGAAACATTGGATTTAATGATACATTACAAGTATGATTAGATATTCTGTAAGATTCGGTTTCAATATACATATTTGTAGCAGTAATTGGTTCAAGAGCCATTTTATTTTAATGATAGATATTAAGAGTTATTCCAGAAGTACTCAAATAGAATAAAATAAAGAAAACTTTTTTTTATTTTTTTTTTAATAAATAATCAATATTTATTTATATTTTACAAGTTGTTTATATTTCCTTTTTTTTAAAAAAAAAAAAAAAATAAATGATATCTAATATGGTCTAATTCAATTTATATATTTATTTATAAAAAAATATTATATTTATGCCATACAATATTTTATTTATAAATATTTTAAAAATAATGAAAAATTAAAAAAAAAAAAAAAAAATAAAAAAAAAATGTAAAAAATTGTTACTTTTATAAAAAAAATTTTTTTTCACTGATTTTAAAAAAATTAAAGTTTATATTATTGAAATAAAAAAAAAACTTTTTTTAAATATAAAAATAATAATAAAAATGATATTATATAATTTATTTTTCTAAAAATTTTTTGTAATTATTAAATATAACCAATTTTTATGTAATGAATGTACTAAATAAATGATAACTTTTACTATCTATTTTATAAATAATATATAATATATTTACTTAAGAATATATGTTTATTTGAATAAATAAAAAAGAAAAGAAAAAAGGAAATTTAAAGATAAATATTATTCTCCTTTTCTTTTTTATTATTCTTCTTTTTAAAATATGAAATTAATTTGAAAAGTTACGTTTTATTAAAAAAAAAACTTCAAAATCCAAAGAGGATTTCGTTCAATATTTATAATTTTTTTTTTTTTAAAATAAATATATGGAATATAAAAAAATATAATATATTTTTATATTGGAATATGATTAGTAAATATGTTACATAATACTAATATGGAATGACACCGATACTATTATTCTATTATACTTTTTTTTTTTATTTTACTATTGTGATATGTATAATTTTAAAAAAAATTTTTTTAAAAATAAAATAAAATAAAAATAATATAAAGTATGAATAAATTAAAGGTCATTTAATTACCGATATCATATAAATTAAGTCTAATTTAATATATTTCAATTGAAAATGATGTAAAAATATAATATTATATAATAAAATAATATATATGGCAAAAAAAAAATATGATTAAATATTTTTATATTTATTTATATATTAAAAATAATTATTATTTATAAAAAATTTTAATTTTATTATTATTATTTCTTTTTTTATCTCAATTTATTTTACTTTAGTAATTTTTTTTTATTTAATAATAAAATATTTAATATTATAATGTTTCTAAATATTTATAGTATTTATATATCCATTCGATACAATTTATAATATATAATTAATATATATAAAACTAATATAAAATTTTAAGTACTGTATTGTATAATTAAATTAGTGTCATATTAAAACTATATCCATATAAAATGATATAAAATTAATAATAAATTAATTATTCATGTATAATTTTAACTATTTAAATATTTTTAAATTTTTTTTTTGTACTATAATAGTACAAGTTATATATTTTAATGTATGTATGTATAATATGTATATATATATTAATAGTATTATTCATTATTTGTATTAGATTTATTATATGCTATTTCTTTTTTTCTAAATACTTTTTTTTTTTTTTGTTTTAAAGACTGTATAATTTAAAGATTTTTAGGTTTTTTTCATGATAATTAAAATTTTAATTAGCTTATATATATGTAATATATAAGTAAATAGAATTAAAATATATTTTAACACTATCTAAAATATACAACACCTATATATTATTTGTATAGACTTTTATATTTTATTCTTTAATACTTTCAATCGTACTTGTAAATTTTATTATTATTATTATTATTATTATTATTATTATTATTATTATTATTATTATTATTATTATTATTCATTATTATTATTATTGTTATTGGTACTATTATTATGAATAGTATTCTTTTCTTCAATGAATGAATGACAAATACAAAGTCTATTCGTTTTGTATATGATAACAAAGTTTAATACATATATATAAATATAATATAAATAATATGTAATCATTTATGTGAAAAGAAAAATTAACCTTTTTTTTTATTATTTTTTTTTTTTTTATTTTTTATTTTTCAATTTTCTACATTTAAAAATTTGAAAAATTTTTATCAAATTAGTCTTTTTTTAAATTATAAAATATAATTGTAATAAATGAATTAATTGAAATAAACAATATTATACTTAAAGATGAAAAGTTTCTTTTAAAATAAAAGAATAATTATAAAATTAAAACTCTTTTTTATTATTTTTAGAATTAAAAGATAATAACAAAAAAAAAAAAAGTTCAAACGATTATAATGAATAGTTGTAATACAAAAATAGTACTTTGTAGTAATGATAATAATAATAATAATTAATAGTAATAATGGGTGTCATTTTTTATCGTTTTAAATGTCTTTTTTATAGTGTCTTTAAAAAAGCTACCAAATGAACTATAAAATATTAAAAGTTAAATGAATTTTATTATTTTATTATTTTTTTTTATAATTGTTTTTATGGTAAATATATAAAAATAACTGTCATTAGTCATTTTTATTAAAAACAATAAAAAACAATAATGTTCAACTTTAAAATAATAAAGTATTACTCATGTTTTTTTTTTTTTTTTTTTTTTTTTTTTTTTATACTGTATTTTGAACATATTAAATTTAAAGTTTAGAGTAACAAATGATGATTATCTTTTTATTTACGTACATATATATATATGTTTATATATATATTTATACATATATTTATATATATATTTATATTTATATATTTATATTTTATTTATTAAAATAAAAGTTCTTTTTTTTTTTAAAAAAAAAAAAAAAAAACTATTTCTATTTTTGTATAATAAAACTAATAAATGGAATTATTAAAGGAAATTAGTCAAAAAAAAAAATAAATAAAAAAAAATAAAATAAATTATAAAAAGTCAATTAATAAGTATTGATGATTTGTATGAATTAAAAAAAAAAAAAGGAAATACAATCGAATTTGTCGTGTCATAATATAATAATAGTAGCAATAATAATAATAATAATAAAAAACATTTTTATTAAAATGAAAATATAAGAAAATTTTAAAATGAAAAAAAAATATTAATATCAGTATTATTATTATTATTTAATAATAATAATAATAATAATAATAATAAAAAGCATTGTAAAGAGTATTTTTTTTTTTTTATTTCAATAAATAATATATATCAATTTTTTTTGATCATATTAATATAATATATTTCATTTATGAATATATTTTATATTTTTTTAATCCACCTTCGAAAGAAAAAAAATATTAACTCATTCTTGAATTTTTTCTTCTTCGTCTTCATTTATTGTAATATATTTTATATTATTACCACGTCATAATACATAAAATGATATGTATAAAATATCATATTTTTAAAATTATTTTAATTTTATTTTGTTTTTAATTCTAATTTTAATTTTAATTTTTTTTATGACATGGAATAAATATAATTATAAAAAAAAAAAAGAAATGAAAAGAGTGAATAAATATATATTAATAATTAAATGGAATTATATATATTATTATAAGTAATAATAATTGTTAATATATATATTATTATAAGTAATTATAAATATTAATATTCTCTATACACAATTAATGAGTTTTAAAAGAGTCAGAGTAAAGTCACTGTCACATCTATCGGTATTAATGAAACAATCAACAAAATAATAAAAAATATTAATAATTAAAATTTTAAAAAAAAAAATTTAAAATTTAAAATTTCTATATATATATAAATATTAATTAAACCAAAATAGTATTAATTAAATTTTGAAAAAAAATTTTTTTATTTCAATAAAAATTTTATTTCAAAATAAAAATAGATATATGTGATAACACGTGATATTGTCATTTGTATCATTTGAATTTGTATTATAGAATAGGCATATAATTAAGCATGGAATGAACACGTGTTAGTATTATTATTATTATTATTATTATTATTTTTTTTTTACATATAATAAAAAGAAAGCATTAATAAAAGTTTGCATTAAACATTTTTTTTTTTTTGTAAAGAATGCGTTTAATCAAATCTGAATTTTTTATAAAATATATAATCAAGTTTTAAAAATAATTAATTAGTAATTAAATTTATAGAAATTTCAAAATATATTTGAATCAACCTTAATATATAAAGCCAATATATATATACGTTCATTTGCATTATAAAAATTGGTTAATTTTTAAAAAAAATTGATTTTTTTTAAATATTATAATTATGGCAAAATAATAAAATATAATAAAATATTTTTTAATAATTAAAATAATAAATAATAAATAATAAATAATTAATAATGAATAATAAATAATAAATAATAATTAAATAAATAATAATAATAATAAAAGATTATTTTAATAATAATAAATAATATTAATAAAATATTGTTCTAATAAAAATAAAATTATTATATAGCATTCATTTTTTTAAAGTTTTTTCTTTTTTTTTTTTATTAATTCACATGTAATAGTTTATAAAAACTTTAAAAAATAAATTTAAAAAAAATATTGAATAAAAAAATAAAAATGTTAATATATATATATTAATAGATAAAAGATAAAATTAAAATTTAAATTATTTAATAATAATGGGAAGTATTATTACTAATTAATAAAAAAATATTAACAAATAATATTATTATTCATTATTGATTTTAGTTTGAAACAATTTAAAAGTATTTATGTATTAAAAAATAATAATAATAATAATAATAATAATAATAGTTCTTATTTTCCTTTACAATGATATAAAGATTTATACAGTATCATTTTATTTATCATTATTATTATTTTTATTACTATCTTTATCATTATCATCAATATTATTATTGAGGTCCATCTTATACTAATAAAGAAATTCAATATAATAATTTAAATGTTTTTTTTATTTTATTATTATTATTTTTTTTCAATATCACATTTTAATATTTTTATTTTTATTTTTTTTTATTATTGTTGTTATTATTATTGATATTATTATTATGAATATCTTTTTTTTTTAATTGTTTTACTGTAATTATCATCAAAACAGTATACACTTTATACTATTTAAATTCAAATTATTATATGAAAAATATGATTGACATTATGATAAAATAATAATTGTATTTTTAAAATATTAATATCTTACATTATCTTAATATTGTTTAATTATTAAAATGTTTAAAAAAAATATATTAAAGAATTATAAATCATATTTTTTTTTTTTTATTTTTTAATTGTCTTTATATATCATTTTAATTTGTAGTACAAGAAAAAGTATAAATCATTTTACACACCATACAATACTACCATATTTTGATAATTTATAATTCTCCATGCCATGTTGGTCCAGTCGGTTAGGATGATACAGGTTACTGTAGAGGGCGGGGTTCGAATCCTCGGCATGGCACCAAATAATCGGATGAGGTTTCTATCCTATGATATCATGAGACCACACGTGATATTCATAAGGCTTTCCCTCAAATGATTATTTCACCCAACCCTGATACTACACTATGAATTGAAGCATAGACCTTGATGATTGTAATATTTCCAATCGCCAATGATTACACCCACTAGGGAGGAGTTAATGATTCCGTTCTGATGCTCGTGGTCATTAGAGATATATGTAGGAACGTTAGGAATGCATCTCCGGGCAGTGTATAACGACGATTGAGAGCGGCGAAGCTGATACAGTATGCCAATAACTCATCACCTTACAGTTAAATAATAACTGTATGGCCATATTGAGAGATGGGTATCCAATATGTGCAGTCTATGTTTATAATTCTCCATAACTACCATAAACTGAAAATAATAATATAATAATAATAATGATATTATTATTATGATTACTTATTAATTAAAATTTTCAAAACTTATTTAATCATAAATTAATTAAAACCCTAATTAAAATATTATGTAATCTAATACATTATCATTATTTTTTATTGAGCATACTATATTAATTAGTAAATAAATAAATAAATAAAAGAATATCGAATATTATAATATATATATAACAATTAATTAAAAAAAAAAAAAAAAAAAAAAGTAAATAAAATTGTATTACTATTGTAATTATTAAATATAATTAAATTATATACATCATCTTTAAGTATTCTTTTTTTTACAAAAATATCATTTGAATTTATATAGAATAAAGGAAATGTGAAAATAATATTAAATAATAATAATAATGATAATAATAATAATAATGATAATAAAGATTTAAATAATATATGCACACTTCTACAATAGAAAAAAAATATTCTAATTAATTGATATTTTTTTTTTTTTTTTTTTTTTTTTTTTTTTTTTTTTTTTAAAGTTTAAGAATATAAAATAAATAAAGATAAATAAAAATAATAAAAAAATATATTTATATATTTAATCATTAAGATAAAATATATATATATATATATATATATTATTTAAAATCTAATGTATTAAGTTAATAGAATTGATTCCTCTATTGTTGAGGTTCTTCCACTTCGAAATAGGTGAATGTAAACTTCATTAAATAAAAGCTCTATAGGTATATCAGTTCAGCGTTACCACTCCGGAGAGTATCTATTTTCTTGGCCGTCCTTATAATAACTTTTTTTTTTTTTTTTTTTTTTTTTTTTTACACTCGCAATTATTGCGATCTTTAAATTTTATTTATTTATTCATTAATTAATTGCATGAATATTTTCTTATATAAAAAAAAAATCAATTAATAAAAAAATTAAATACTATTTGCCCAATAAGAACATAATATTATTTTAAATAATAATGTGAAATAAAAGATATATTCAAAAAAAAGTGTATAAATAAATTCAGAAAAAAGTTCATATGCACCTCACAGTACCTTCAAATTATAAGATTTCTGTTATAAAGGTATTTCTTATTCTGGATTAATGTTTGAATTGACTATCTGAAAGAAATTATTGTTTCCTTCTTCAGAGGTATTGGCCCTTCATTTTCAGTTTTGACTCTCCTGATTAGTTTGCGCATATATTTTCGGAATAGTAACCCTTGTCGAGTACTAGCGGAGGCATAATTTCTATAAAGAATGCCGCGGATTGCACCAAGAATGGGGTTTTTTAAAAAATCCCAAGATATGATTTGGTTTTTAAACAAAACATTCCATTTCATTCCTTTTTATAATTTAAATCAATATTGTCTGCATCTCTCTTCCACCAATAAGGAAGTTATATAATCGGTACCACATCACATATATATTTGCATACTCATTATTCAGAAAATTATTTAAAATTAACATGATTTTCATCAATTGAATATTCTTTACATTATTAGTAACAATACTATTATTTCTACTATAACTAATCTTAATATTCCTATTTTCACTATCACTAATTCTACTATTATTAACAATATTATTTCTATTGTTATTATTATTTATTATTATTAATATTATAAACTTCGTTACTACTATAAGAATCTGTACTTGATTCTACATTATTCATATTTATGATGTACATTCCTTGTCATAACGATAGATGGAATTCAAATCTATTCGTTGCCGTTTTACCTTGGAGTAAATCTAATAAATAAAAAATTTTTAATACAATAATTCTAATATTCTAATATAGATATTTTTTTTTTATTTTAATATTTTTTATTTATTTATTTTATAATTTTTTTTAAAAAAAATTTTTTTTTTGATTATTCAAATTATTATTTCTAAATTTTATTTTATTTATTTAATTATTTTTTATTTTTTCATTTTTATTTTTAATTTTTTTTTTCTTTTAATTATGCCACTTTTAAAAATTTTTTGTTAAAATCTTTTGAATCTTTATTTATTAGTATTATTTCTCTATTAAAGTTTTCCATTTTTTCATATTATTATTAATGTTTAATTTCTTTATTTTATATTTTTATTTATTACAACTAAATAATCCACTGTACTTTTATTTTATTTGTAATTGTGAATAATTAAAAAAAAAAAAATTATTAATGTTTAATTTCTTTATTTTATATTTTTATTTATTACAATTAAATAATCCACTGTACTTTTATTTTATTTGTAATTGTGAATAATTAAAAAAAAAAAAAAAGAATTACACTTTTTAAAGATATTTTAATCATTTTAATTTTGTTTTTATGAAAACTATTTTATTTAATATTTATTATTTTTTTTTTAAAAAAAAAAAAAAAACATGATAAATTTATACTAAAGAATTACTTTCTAAAAAAAAATTATATTTAAAATTATTTAACAATAAAATTTTTAAAAAAGATAAAAAAAAAAAAAAATTTAAAAGTTGTATCTATTATTATTTTCTTTTTTTTTTTTTACTAAAAAAATACTCTATTATAATTCAACATTAGTATTATATTTTTAGTACTTTACATATTAGTATTAAAAAATAAATTTCAATTTTTAAAGATCATTATTAATAAATAATTTTCTATTTCATAAAAAATTATTATTTTTTTTTCTTTTTTATATATTTTTAAATTTTATCATTTCTATTAAAGTAAATTATACCTAAAAAAAATTTTTTAAACAAAGAAGATGTAAATAAATGCTATTTATAATTTTGTTTATAAGAAAAAAAAAAAAAAAATTTTTTTTTAATTTCTTAATAGAAAATGTTTCATTGATTTAAACGAAAATAATAATTCATTTAATGTAATATATTTATATATTAATTATTTAATTAATATATATAATAGTAAATTATATGAAATGATAGCTTTAATCGCAAAAAAAAAAAATTTTTTTTTTGTGTTCCATTTTTTTTTTTAGTTTGGTGCATTATCATTAACATATAATTCATATTCAGAGTGCTAAAATAATAATAATAATAATAATAATAATAAAATATTTATTAAAATGAGAATTTTTTATTAGGATATAAAATATATATATAAATATACAAATATTAATTATTATTTAAAAAAAAAAAAAAAAAAAAATTTCTGTACCTTATTTCTGAAGGAGAATTTTGGTGAAGAATGTGTAACATATCCTGTTTTAACACTGTATGAATCTGGACTTGGGAATACAACTTTACGTGGCTTAACTGGACTAACTCTCTTTGTATTTTCTATATTAATTAATTATAAAAATAAAAATAAAAATAGAAATAAAAAGGAAAAAAAAAAAAAAAGTACGTTACATTAGTAATTCATTACATTATAAATATTAATATATTTCTTTTTTAATTCTTATAAAACTTCTATATAAAATATATAAGTATATGTAAAATACATACTCAAGGATTCCTCAACACTAACATATTCAGTAGATTGGAATCTTTGCTTCAAAGTGTAAGCTGGTGGTTCCTTCAAGTATACGTTATAATTAGTAGTAGCATAAGCTGCAGGTCCTGGAGAGATAGTAGAGGCTATTTACAAATCAAATAATATATTTATATATATTTATATGATTAATTATTTATTTTAATATATTAAATTATTTTGTTTTAAATATTCTTCATAATAATATAACAAACTAAAATATTTTAAAGAAATGATAAAATTTTTTCTATCATACATTTTAATTCTCTCTTTGGATTTATTGACCATGAAGGTGTACTTCCAATGGTTGTGGCACGTGAATATCTATTATGATGGAATAAAAATATGTATATATATTTTTAGAAATATGAAATTATTATTTTTCTTTTTTTATTATAATATATATATGGATAATTACTGTGCAGGTCCTGGATTTGGATCAGCTATTTTTTATCAAATTTTTGTGAATTATTTTTTTTTTTTATTTATTGAATTATTTATTGAATAATAATAATTATAAAAAGGTAAAAAAAATAATTATTATAATTAATAATTTAATTCTGTATTTATGTATATATATTAGAATATAATTAAAGGCAGTATATATGTATATATATAAATTTAAGTACTTTTTAATGATTTTGTTCTTGATTTCATTGAATAGGATGGGTTTTTCTTATAAATGGTATTACATGTTTGATCATAAGCACCTGGTCCTGGGAAATCAATAGCTTTTTAAGAAAAAAAAATAATTATAAAAAAAAAAAAAGTTAGATTTTTTTTAAATAATTTTTTTTTATATATTTATATAAAATGCTATTGAATTAATATTTTATATTATTAAATATATAATATATATATTTATATTTACTATCATTCTTGAATCCTTTTGTTTTCATTCTTAAAGAGTAAGCTGGTCTATTATATTGACCGGTACGACATACGGATGGGTAGAATTTATTTGGACTTGGGGAAACTAAATTTTATATATTTTTTTATTATTCATATTAAAAAAAAAAAATTAAAAAATTTTAATAAATTTATACTTCTCTTAATTATTCAAATATAAAATTTTATCAAAAATAAAAGATATATATATTATAATAATTACCAATTTCTATAATTTTAATAATTTATAAAACGTTTGTTTTATAAATTTTATTATTTTTTATTTGTATAATTTATTAAATAAAGCCATAAAAAAGAATAAAAAAAATTAAAAAAGAAAAATTAATAATAAATATTATATTATATTTTATTACATTTTACAATAATTAAATATATTTATATATAAAATTTTATTTCATAAAATATATATACATATTTAAAAATAAAAAAAGATATTTACTTGGATTTGGATCATAATAGATTCCAAAAGAATAGGCTGGTGCTCTTAATTTATATGATTTTCTTCCAATAGTAGTTGGTAATGAATAGGCAGCTGGTCCAGGTCCTTTTTTATTAATATTTTTTTTTGTTTGTTTGTTTTTACGTAGATATTTATTTTTAAATTTTTTATTTTTTATTAATTGATTTTTTTTTTTTTTTTTGATTTATTTTTATATTTTTATTTTTAATTATTATTGATTTAAATATAATCATTATATAATTTTTTTTTTTTAAATATTATTAAAAAAATATATTTATATATATAATATTTTAATATTTTAATTAATTTATTAATTTTAATACGAAATTATATTGAGAAAATAAAATAAAATTGTTTTTTTTTTTTATTTTCATTTTATATACTATAAAATTATTTACCTTTTATTTTTGCTTGAATTGGATAATCCTTTGGTGGTTCAACAACAATTTGCTTTTTCTTTAAGTATTTTTTACTAGTTCCTTTAGCTGAAACATCTTTTTTAGAATCACTTTGTGGAGCTCCTTCCATTTTTTTATAATTTAAATTTTTAATTTATTTCTTTTCTAAAATAAAAATTGATAGTAATTGATTATATATATATATTTATATATTTATTGAATTTTTTTTTTTTGATTGTATTATCAATAAAAAATTTTTTTAATGAATTTATCTTTCCAAAAAGAGGAAAAAAAAATAGAAAATATTATTTTGTATTTTGTATTGATTTAGTATAATTTGCTTTCGTTTGTTTTCTTCTCTGTTTTATTAATTCAAATAATAATTTGAATTTTTTTTATATCAAGATAGTACTGATTGTATATAATTATATATACCAATTATTTTTTTTATATAAAAAAAATTATAATATATATAAGAATTATAGAATAATAAAAAAAAAAAAAAATGAAATGAAATCGACCTTTATTTATTTAATTTTTTTTTATTATTAATTAAATGGACTTGAATTGGAATTTATAATCTAT